>NMRB01000690.1:276243-286583 GCA_002633025.1 Notospermus geniculatus | reverse complement strand
CACATCCTCCTTGCAGCTAATTTAAATGAGCTAAAAAAATACAGTACAAGCCTGGCGGCGACACAAGGTGACTTCAGGGATGGAACTCAGGCACATTCCCCCAGGCTTCAGCAGCCGTGTATTGGCATATAAACACACATGATGGCGGATACACAACAACCAGTGATTAGCAGTCCTATCCACAGGAGAAAGCAGCGGCGTGGTCTAGTGGTTAGCGAGATGGACCCCTGATCAGATGGTCCCGGGTTCGATTCCCAGTCCTGACCAAGAAAAAACACCCTCGCTTGTGACACTACCTGGCTGGTAGTGATGGTCTATGTGAATGTTAGTCCAAGAGCGCTGAAATCGGCTGCTGGGACTGAAATACTCCCCGGGGAGTGGAGATAAGAAATTGGAATGAACAGGTGGGGTAATAATTGTGAAGTGCTTTGATACATTATCATTATTATTATTATTATAAGCGCAATATAAAAATGTTGCCCAGAGTGGAAGGTGGCACAGCGAAATGTCACCCCGAGAAATTCATCGGATTTAGACTATTTTCAGTGAAATGAAAAGGCCAAAAGAAAAAACACGAGACGGAAGAACAGTGAAAAAAATCCCCCGCCGGGATTCGAAACCGGGACCTACGGTTTGATAAGCAACGCCTAGCCGAATGAGCTATCGAGACAGCTGGCAGCATTGAGGGTTTCATAGACTGGTGGTCTATTGTTTGCTAGACGGCTTAAGTAATGTCGATGCGGATGTAAAGGAACGCGCGACACTGAACAAAAATATGACGCGGATCGGCGCTGTTCACTTGCTCATTTCTCTGAAATTGTGAGCTTAACTTGCGATAAATTTGGGCCATTGTGTTAAGACAAATGTTAACAGTTGACCTATGCTATCGATGAGCGCAAAAGCTGACGATATTTGCTGCTATTTTGGTGACTTTGATTGCAAAACTGCCGTCTCAGTTGAAGCGAGAAACAAAATGGCTGCCTAAACAGCAGACCGTTTAACTCACTCACCGCGAGAGTAATAGCCCTACGCGCCAAATAATGTAGGATAACCTCGAAATCTGCGTATAGGATTCCATGTCAAGGTCAACTACAGCAACTCATTTCACCAACTCATAAGAAAAAGCCAAACTTGTTTAGTATTATAAAAACTAATATGCAATCGCCATCGTATGCCAACATCTTCTTCGAAATTTATCGTTCAGAACGGATAAACCCTCTAAAATACACCTAAAAACCACCTCCCAAAAAATTGTGCAGCATTTCTGCTCAAAAACTCTCACATAAATAAAACAACATACTAGAATATTATAACACATGCGAATTTTCAAACATATTGCTCATGTAACAACTACAGAGATACAGCATAAAATATTGCCAGACATACAGGGACCAAGCCATACAGTGTTGAAAATAAGGGTCAGCTTGTGAACCAATGATTAAGTAGCTAGAAAGGTCAACGCAGCAAGTAGAATTTGGATTTGTAGACAGCACTGGTAGCTAAAACTGAGAAAGGATGCTGGAATCGCGGAGCTAAATAAGTGAAATCATTATCAGACTGATACACAAGGTGGCTGGCTGTTGTTTCTATGAATCAGTATGAAGTACAGATAAAAAACAGTGGGTGGAATTCTATTTTTGCTATGCGACTGCAGAACGTTTCTTCAACTTCGCGCTGATCTAGAACTTAAGCCGAGGAATGAACGTGTCTAGCAGTATCAAATCATCTAAATTTGTCCACTTAAAAGCGTTGTCTCATATCAACATGTAAAGAACATGATAAGCAGCGTGCATGTACATGTAATAGTATGAAGTAAGCAACATCCAGGTCGAGATCAATATCCAGGTCGAGATCAATATCCAGGTCGAGATCAATAAGTACGACTTTGCGCATCAAATCTGAGTTTATACAGCGTTTGCCAGATCAAGTGGACGTCAATGAGTATTTTGTTTTTCGAGAATAAGTTGTTTCATTTTTAAGAAATGACTGAGGTGATGGGATCTTTAGTAAAGAATCTTGTTTCCCTATTCTGTTAATCAAGTAACTTGATGATGTTCTTAAAATATTCACCATAAATATTGATCTTGAATGGTGGCTGGGTGTTTCGCCTTATTTTTATTTCGCCTTTTGCCGTTTCGCCTTATTTTTTTCTTTTTCGCCTTTTTACCAATTAGCCTAAAATCATCCTGCATTTTACTTTTTCGCCTTTTGCCGTTTCGCCCTATTTTCATTTCGCCTTATTGATATCTTGCCTTTTCCTTTTTTGCCTTTTTTTAATTCGCCTTATGGCCAATTCGCCTTTAACAACTTCACCTTACTGCTGTTTTGCCTTATTGTTTTATCGCCTTATGCTTTCTTGCCTTATGTTATTTGGCCTTACTGTTATTTCTCCTTTTGCCATTTTGCCTCATTGCTTCTTCGCCTTATTGTTGTGTTGCCTTTTGCTTTCTCACCTTTTATCAATTCGCTCTACTGTCATTTCGCCTTTGCTACTTCATCTTATTGCTATTTCGCCTTATTTCTGTTCTGCCTTATGCTTTCATGCCCTTTAAAAATTCACCTTACTATTATTGTCGATCTGAGCAGACTCAGATCGAATTTAGGAGTAAAACCTAGGACCAATGGTATTCTGCTTGATGGCATTAGGCTATGCAAAACTGTTCAACTTATGATTGGCTGCCTCAGTACCCTAAGGCTATGTTTATATTGTGACATGAGGGCCAGGAGCTATCACTGTACACCGGTGTACCTGTGTGGCACTATGAAGTGTTGGCTGGAGTAGCTGAAATAAGCACCAGTATGTATCTGGCATCAAAATTGGCCTGAATTTGCATTTCAGGGCATAGATATTTAAAAGTTTTCTTCAGATAGACCCCCACATCCTCGTAGCGGCATGTACTGACTGGTCATTTTGCTGTAAACGCATCCTTGCCAACCTCCTGCCCCCCCCCTGCCCCATAGAAAAAGATAACCATTGTTATTGTTAAATCAAACTATTTGCCAAACTTAAAATTGACCTTGCCTTGTCCCGGTTAAACTTGTTTTCTTGGTGAGTTTCCAGAGAGGCATCAGGCGAGGTCAGATGACCACACTGATCTTTTCAGGTGTGGCGACTGGGAAATAATGTACAATTGGCCTGTACTGGTAAAACTTCCTGAGACACCATGTAGGCCGCCATAGTGAGTTCGTTGGGTAGGTCACATTCATCTCATTTCAAATTTGATGGTAGCAAATCAAAATGTGGCGGCAAAAGCAGTTCCACATGCACTTATCAGCAAGAATACACCGTAGGCCTATTTAAGCGAGAAGGTGCAATGACATACGGCAAAATAGAAAAAGCGAATTTCAATTAGGTTAATAGCAACTAGGTGAAAGAGCAGAAGGCCTAATGAGAAAGGGGGAGGTGACACAAAGGCGAAATAACAAAAGGCGAAAAAGCAATAAGGCAAATAGCAATAAGGTAAAAATAGCAAAAGGCTAAATAAGAAAAGGCGAAGTGACTCGAGGGCAACATAGCAAAAGGTGAAAAAGCAATAAGGTGAAATAGTGATAAGGTAAAGTGGCAAAAGGCAAAATTAAAAAAAGGCGGAATGACGAAAGGCGAAATAGCAAAAGGGGAAAAACAATAAGGCAAAAAAGCAATAAGGTGAAATAGCAAAAGGCTAAATTGGAAAAGGCTAAGTGACACAAAAGCGAAATAGCAAAAGGCGAAAAAGGAATAAGGCAAAAGAGCAAAAGGCAAATAAGAATATGGCAAGATAATAAAAGGCGAGATAGCAAAAGACAAAATGGTAAAAAAGGAAGACGAAACGGGCATACACCATTTGAACACGAGCACTTTTCTGTGCGCGCGGCATGTTCAATTTCCTCTTACTCAACATTTTAAATACGGTGTGCGCGGCTTGTTCAATTTGCTTTTACGCAACATTTTAAATACATGGGTATATTGGAATGCGAAGGTAAGCAAGCTTGATAACGAAACAGTCCGACAGCTGCATGGTTCTGTTCAGTCAGTGTGCTGGAGACATAATTCCGTGATCAGTCAGGAAAAAAGAGTTCAAAATTATCGTATCATCAATCATCGTCAAGAATACTCAAGCCCAACAAGCCCACTGTGGCAGCTAGGTTTGCCAATCCCCCAAGACCCTGTATTACAGCAGCTTGTTCTGCCTCTTGCTTCCTCCTTCCTAATAGTTGGACGAGGTGTCTCTCATGTTCTTCTTGTTTTTCGTCCCTCTATAAAAGATATAAAAAATGAAAAGAATAAGTCGGCATGGCTAAGGACTGATATAATATGTGGCGTCAGCATAGTTCTGCATTTCATTTTTGTTGCAAAAACGACCCGCGAGTATGAAATGACCCGTTGAATGGATATTCTTTAACCTAAGAAAGCCACTTGCCCTCGCCAGCTCCTGTCTCAAACGCTGGTGTTTCTCTTCAAGCTGCACAATCTGTCTTCTTTCCATATCCACTTTTCTCTTCATGGTGTCAATCATTTGTTCGTTCTGCTTTTGTCTTTCTTCGAGAAGGCGAGCATTCCTCTCCGCTTCTCGCTTTTCCATTTCAGCTCGAAGTTTTTCTCTTTGAGCCTCTTTCTCCCTCTGCTTTTGCTCTGTTGGGTAAGAAGATGTTTGGAGACAAATCATTATGACATGATACGGTAGTGCGGAATTCAGCGAATCCCAAATCGGGTAAAATATATACTAGTATATTTTAGGCGTTCTACACGGTGGCAGACAAGGGTACACCTGAAAATGTGACATTTTAAACGAAATTTGTATGCGTTAAATCACATTGCATCAACCCTCAGCATCCAAGCCAATGGAAGTACATCTTCGTATGGAAGTTATTTGATATTATCAAATATGGTTGAAGTAATAGTCTAATAATGGCATTCGTTTGAATATCTCAAAAGGATGATTAGATTCCTGTGCTAGTGTCTTGAAACATTTCACGTCGGAAAAGAATGAGATATACAAGTATGAAACAGCTAAAATACCCTAGCATTTGATGCAAGATATTCGGGGCATAAAAATCAAGTGCCTTTTGAAAGACTAAATCAAATACGCCATCACCTCCTTAAATAAAGACTGATTTCAAAATGACGTTTTCTTAATTTTTCATCGGTCTGAGTGTATTCCAAGCCAAATGGATTTAAATACATGGTGATGACGGGCAGGCTGTTTCCATGCGACACATCGTTCCATTTCATTGCTGTAGGGAACGTAGGTTATGCAAACCCCAACAAGACATGTTACTTATTTTTGCAAAAGGGGATGCCACAGTTCAACTTATTTGTATCTGAGTTCTGACACTGAGTCATTTTCAATGGTTTGTGCGACTCCAGAGCGACTGATACAATACACAATTCACTACACAGAAGATACCAAGGATGGTGGTGCAATCATATTTCTAGACCAAAAAAGCATTCCATCGTGTTGAGCCGGCCTGGGTGAAAAAAGTACTGAGTAAATTCGGTTTTGGTCCAAAGTTTAAAGGTGCTCTAGTTCGAATTATAAACATTACGGTTTGTTTATTTACATGGTTGATTATAATAGTTATTTTTCCTCGGACAGGTGGCAGCACCATGTGTACCAAAACATTAATGTTACCAGTATCTATTTTTATATCTATCTTGATAAATATTCTTGTAACTGAAACATATTTATGATTTTACGCTCAAAAACAAACAAAAAGTTGTGAAAGGCGAGATTTAATTCGATTTTATCTGATTTGTTAGTACCAGAAGTTGTCAATAGGCGGCACACCGTAATGTTAACAATTCGAACTAGTTCACATTTAAGATGTGGATCAGCATTCAATACCACGATATAGAAAGTTCGATCCTCACCAACGGATTTGTGTCTAAGAGTTTGAAGATCACACGTTCAGTGCGACAGGTTGCCCGATTGCACCCTACCTGTACATCCTCCGAGCAGAACCCTTTGCGGAAACAATCAGGAAAGACCCTGAGATAGGAGGAATCAAGCTACCAAAAGGCCTTGAATCATAACTTATCATGTGGGCAGACGATACTCAAATATTTATCGGAACAAAAAGCCTCCTTTGCACGACTTTTCAATTGGCTAAACGTTTATGAATTTTTTAAAAAGTTTTGGTAGCGAGGTACATTTATAGAACCAAAGAAACGAGGAAATCCAAAATGTGATATTCATGTCTATATATTACACTATATACAAGGTACAGACGTTTTCGGCAGCATCCTGATAGCCCTCATCAGGTAAAGTGAGAAAATATTACAGATTGAAGGAAAACTAGGACATTAAAGTGAATCGAAAGCGAAAAAATTTGATTTAGAAATAGAATTTGAAAGGGGACGAATTTTCAAGAAAAAATGTAAACAAACTTCTCCAGAATGTCAACAAAGAAATTTTCGTGCATTTTGATTGGCTGAATTTTGTGTTTACAAACACCAGCCAAATGTAAACAAAATCCGCTATCGATTCGCTTTAACATAACTGCAATTTATACAATTAGTAACTGTGTGGAGAGTGATTTAGAAAATCCCCAAGAAGAAGAAAGAAAAATGTTCAAACATTCTACTATACCGGTGTAAACCGGTGTAGTAGAAACTAATGTCCCCAGATATGTGATGTCCCCCAACAATACATTTACGGATTAAGCGGCACCACTGAATTGGGCTGTAGAGAGACCAAGACCCTTAATCCTGCGACAAACAATGCAGTGGGCATCAGGCGGGTGAGGACATTAGATTTTATCACACCTGTGTAACATTTATCAGTGTTTCTGCGTGTGAATGTTCTTCCCATTGTACTGCAGTATCGAACTGTCATGGTCTCTTACGCTGTCTTTTTTCACAATGTCTCCAATACATAAAGGAAACACAGAAAATGAGGAACATTGACCGGTGTTACACCAGCAAATCACCATCGTCTGTTCTTTACTCAGGTTGGGATTATTTAAAAAAATTCAAGACATGATGAATGTTTGGAGATCCGAGATAAATTCTATTTTCAGGGTCTCCATGAATACTCCTGTCTCCTCTACTGTTACCACACTGCATTCCTTAGATCGCTGTCTTCTACTTCTTATACCAGAGCCACCTGCACTCTCCAACAACTCTTCCCAGACTGTCACCACACCAGTAATACAACAACAGTCCGGGACATAACAGTTGTGAACTTGTGCATTCAATGTGTAATCGGTGCTGGCCCGACAGTTCAATAAAAGTTCGAAAGGGGACAAACTGCGCTCTGGTAAAAAAAAGCCTGGCCAATGAACCCCAGAAGACTTGACACTAAATGGACAAAGGGTGAACATGTTCAGTGATTACACACTTCATTTGAGAATGACATTCTTATTTCCACTCTGGGATTGGGTTTATTATTGCATCATTGCTGTTATGTTACCGAAGTCATATAACCCTGATAGGCATATTACATCATTAGCATAGACCAACTTGAGGGAAAGTTTGGTCGTTCCGAACAGTTATGGGTTGTCAACAACTCTATTATAAAATCTCTAGGAGAGTGTCAATAGTCAACTATGAAATAGTAATGAAAGGGATAAGCGAAAGATACGCAAAATAAATAGTCCACCCTCTATAATTTCTTGTGGGATGAGAGGCACCCACTTGTAAATAGGGAAGCCGTCTCCCTACCTGCTGCAGAAAGAGGACTAAAAATGGTGGATAGAGATAACCTTGTGAAAACAATACAGATTACATGGATAGACAAAATAATTAAAGCAAAAGATGAACAAGAGGCCCATGGGCCTGGCGCTCAGCTGACATTTGACGCCTCAGTTTGATAGGCTAAGGCATAAGAGGTACTGCAGTCTTGGGAAGGTTCGTGGATGATGACAAATTTTATTCACCAAGTGTGCATGCTTGGATGGGATAAAGTCTGCTAAATTATGATTACAGACTCGGTCCAATACAATTTTGCCAACAATGAATCACATTCATTTTGGAAAGCCTTCGGTTTGCATACATGTGTAAGAGAATAATTCATTTGTTGTGGCGAAGACTTCGCTGTTGTATGATTTCGACAGTTGATCCCTAATTGGCATTCCTTTCGTGTCGGCTGAGAGTGAGTTCTTCAAATTCAAGACACTTCCTTGCTCCTCTCTTTAGCAACAGCAGCATCAGCGATCTGAGGTGTTTCGGCAACCAGGATCGACCTGAAATGTAGTGAATAGGGTGAGAAGGGGTTAAATTGTACATGACAGGCCTAAAATCCTTGGTGAATCGAGATACATGTCAGATCTTTATTACACCATCCTTGTTTGGGAAGGGGTTAATATAGCACGATACCGTACATTGCTTGGTATTAGACCCCTTGGGTAATGGGAAGGGGTTAA
Source organism: Notospermus geniculatus (assembly GCA_002633025.1). Taxonomy (NCBI): domain Eukaryota; kingdom Metazoa; phylum Nemertea; class Pilidiophora; order Heteronemertea; family Lineidae; genus Notospermus; species Notospermus geniculatus. The sequence continues at coordinate 278,240 of NMRB01000690.1, read as the reverse complement.
ATTTTAATGTTGCAAGATAGGCATACAATCCTTGGTGAATCGAGATATATCTCAGATACCATACTTTATTAGACCACCCTTGGTTGGGAAATTATCAGTAAGGGGTTAATGTAGAATGAGACAATCCTTAGTATTAGACCCACTTGGGTGGGAAGGGGTTAATATAACATGTAGGCCTTCATTCCTTGGTGAATTGATAAACAGCTGATTAGACCCCCATTGGGATTAGATGGGAAGCAGTTTATCATGTTGAGGTTCTTGGTGATCGAGACCTCTAAGTGTCCCTTTAAATATTATTGACAGCTTCACAAGAATTAAACCATGGGGAATAGGGAGCTATAAAATCATCATTGCCATTATTCTTGTTTGACTTTGACCTGCTATTCTATTTCCGCAACTCATATTTAGGAATATGCCGAGGACTTGAGGGAGGCTTCGCACTTTCGCCAGACGTGTCTTCGGCAAAATTCACGGCAGTCCTGGAATTAGGCGGATTCCCCATCCTACACAACAATCTAAATAAAACCAGGGCATTTCGATTGCACAGCATTGATCACACCCTCTATTTTGACCGCTAATTTGGGCAAATTACTTTGGCGACAAAGGGGATGAGCACTTAAGAAACTAACCTGCACAAAGTGTGTATCTCGGAGACGGTGACTTCGATTAGCTTCAAATTCGCACATATTATATCTTATGTGAAGTAACTGATAACAGCAACAAGAAAAATTATTTTGGTCAACTGTTACCCATTAATTTGAAAAAATGGATTTTTTAGATGTCTAGAAATGGTGGAAAAAATAGAATTCAATGTCTGTGTTTTACAGTGGCTTGAAGACCTCTTCAAAGAAAAAGTCCCAATGCTTAGTTTTGATTTATTGATCCCAGATTGACAGGAAATGAAGCAAGAAGATTCTGGGATTTCTGGGTAAACTCATGCTCTGGAAGAGCCCAAACAACTCTTTACTAGGCTTCTATCCAAGTTGATTACCCAATGTGTGAGCCACAAACAGTTCAGCACAACAATAATGCTTTACTTACCATGGTCAATGGAGATGTCCTCATGTCCAGCACAAACTGACCAATATTGTCACATTTATTCCCCTATGATTCATGAACCACCATTCATGCATGTCATGGTGGCCTCAGCTCATGTCAAATACAAACTTTTGATTCCCTATTACATCATTTTAAGGCGGGGGCTACCTATAGCTGAGCTCATTCCCTAGTGGCAATCCACGGAACTGGCCTTTATGCGACCAGTCATTCACATTCAGATTAAATCCGCTAACCCTGATATACTGTTTTCGAAAACCAATCTTCAGTGTACGTGCCGACCCTAAATCTTTTGTGTCCACTGCGGGTATTGTTCAGCTCTGTCACTGGTGCTTTGGTATCACAAGTGGCCGAACAGAGTTTACTCAAAGGGCGGGAATAATGCAAATCTACATAACAAAGAAGTAACTTCCCAGCGGTATGAAAATTTTCTAATTTCCCAAACAAGTTTTCTCTTTTTTGGACACATATATTTGAAAAATTTCTTTTGGATGTTATTGCCATATGTGCATTCTAGGGCAACACCATCGCCTTTTTTGGATAGTTGGTCGGGAATATGAAATGTTTCAAAAACTGTAAATCGAGCCTTTTTTTGGCATTAAATAGTTTATACTAATTAAATGGAAAGTACTTTCGTAAAAAACGGATCGTTAGGCCCTGCAGGCATCACGCCTGTATGTTACAGACTATGTGGGAAACTGATGTGTCGCATCCCTAGTCGGCAAAATTGTTTGCGAACTCAAATTTTGACAACTTGTTATAACTTAATTAACTCCATCGTAATTGGTCAAAATGAACATTTTTTTCACAGAACGGGAGCATAAAGGTTGTAGCTAAAACATTTTGTTGACATCAATTAGTTACCTTTTGTCATGAATATGTTAGGACGCTTGTTTTCAAAGAGCGTCAATAAAGTCGGCATAGGTAGCCCCCCGCCTTAA
>NMRB01000690.1:179750-245200 GCA_002633025.1 Notospermus geniculatus | reverse complement strand
TTTGCACGCCGATATACACTGATGTATGCGAGGGCTGTGTGCATCTCATGATCGGAAGTGACATCCTGCTTTGCATCCTGGGAAGGTTACACGAGAAGCCCACCTCGGCGAGTAGGGCTAGTCGCGCCTGGTCCGAGGAAGCCCCGATGACGCAGTTCCGGTGTAAACGAACGCTGTAGAGCCTGTTCCGAGCTAGCTCGTGGAAGTAAACGAATGCGGTACTTATGTCATACTCCCCTCACGCCTGACTGCACAAGCCTCTGCTGGACAGGCTACTCAGGCCAATAGGCCAAAAATGTGGTTCTTGGGATTTGGTACAATTGACCCTTAAGTAGACAGCTCCTTTCTACAATTCATTCTCTAAATGCCCTATCCTTTCCAGGAGCTTGACCAGATAATTGAAGTTCTTGACCCACAGGGAGATGGTAAAATTCATTTTGAGGACTTTTGTGTTGGTGTGCAAAAAGTTTTAAAATTGAATGGTAAGTCCTTGTGTCACATGATCGTTACAGAATAATCCATGAAATATATCCCTGAAATATACATTCCCTCTATGTTTGTAAACCATAATTTCATTAATCAGTTGAGTAGGTTTTCCTTTCTTTTCTTGCACAGTTGGGTTTATATTGTACAATTATTTCTAATGGTTCATTGGTCTCAACTTCTAACTTATTGTGTTGAAAAATACATGTACATGTACTTTGAAATGACCACAGGTCGAAATACATGTAGGCAAGTCTATTTTTTGTTCATTATATGTTGGAGGGTCCATAGGTCATTGGTGGTTGACACCTGCTCTGACATGAAAACATTTTATAGAAGCGTGATGTAATAATCTCCTGACAACTTCTTGGCTTACATGTACCTCCCCTTGAAACCAGAATTGGAATTTACCAAATTTGAAACACACCAATGTGTGGTAGTTACATACTATGTTGAATTCGAATGGAAGTGTACATGTGCAATTCTTCAATTGAATATTCTGTGTATGATTCTGAAGCTTGATGATCAAACTTCTGATTTATTTGGGCAAGAAATTGCTTAAGTTTCTCAATACACTCAGCATTTTGACTGGGTCTGAATTGATCCATCGGGTTTACCTCAGACTGAAGGAGCTTCTTGAAGGTGAAGCTGATGAGTTAGGCCCCAAAATGTTGGAGTTGGCCGAAGGTACTGGTCTGTCGGATTACGCATCAGGGGCCTGATTCACAAAGCACACTTAGGCTAAGTGTGGTCTTAGTGTACTCTTAACTATTGTTCATAAATCCCCACACAATAGTTAAGAGTACACTAAGATCACACTTAGGCTTAAGTGTGCTTTGTGAATCAGGCCCCAGTTCATCACACCTTGGAGGAATTGTCAGTATAATTCCTCCAAGCTCACACTCTGTATCCCCTGGTGTTAATCTGATTTTGTTGGAATCTGTGCTGACATGGCAGACTTAGTCTTTTCAAGTCACCAATATGTTTTCTTGGTCATGAAATTTTCATCTGTGCGACTGTCAGTTTACTTAAATACTCTTTCCTCTTTTCAGAGGCCTTAGAAAGTCCTTTGGAAACAGGACAAAAATTCGGTAGCATCGACACTCTAGTACACCAAACGCACAGCAGCCAGGAGACACTAGTTGATGAAGATGCAAACAGCACTGGGGTAGGTACTAACTGCCAAAAGGGATCATTGAATAGGTGTCAAGTTTCCCCATGCCATGGTATTACATCCTAGAACTCGACGTGTATTGGCTATGTCATAAGACTACGCGAGCATAGTTGGAGGGCGGAGCGATGTCAGAACCCTTGGTAGTCAAGATGTGGTATTGCAAACTGCTGTTCTCTCAAACAGGACTGGATATGACCAACCAGGCATGCTGGTGGGGTCAAATATGAAACTGTTATTGGTTCCCTTAACACATGATTTGTCTCACCATGCAGTCTGTGGGCTGAAGTACTACTAGCAGGGCTGGTAATTTGTCCCCTTTTCAAAGTTTTGGATGACCTCGGCACCTTTCGTGCCTTTTTACCATTCGTTTTTTCCTGTTGGTTCTTTTCACACAAACCCAGCCACGCCAGTCCTTTTAGTCTGCCACTTTCTGATACTTAATTATACCATGGTAATTTTGTTACATCAGTCTCTATTGATCGCCTCAGATCAATATTGGGTTCACATTTATCCTGAACAATGAAACTTGACTATAACACGTTACAATTTATTGCATCCACCAACTCTTCAATGTTGGATGTCAAATTTGATAGTTTCAGCAACCATTAGGTTACTAATTTGTTATCCAACCTATTCAATGTATGCAAATTTGCATTTTCAAAATTCTCCCGAGTGTAAAATCAATCTGTGTTGCCTCTCGTCAGCACCCAGGTGGGTTTTGTATTGTGCAATTGTGCATATGTGGCATATGGGACGTTCTTAATAATTCATAAACCCTCCCAGTGGAGAGTTAGCTTTGTTGCAACTGCATGTACTCAACAGAGTTCGGTGTGAGTGTGCAGTGTGTTTGGCAGTGCCACTGGCTGCAGCAGACATTAGCTCTGGTTTGAGGTGTTCGTGTATTATCCTCCCGGGATTGTCCTTTGATGCCAGATTTTGGAGGATACATGTATTTCCACAGCTACCTCTGTCCAACATCCTGAACTTGTGTAAATGCTTGCAAGCTCAAGACTACGATTTTGGAACTTCAAAGCTTAGATTAGAACGACGAGATTTCAGCAATCTCTTGCCATAAGTTTACTTTTCTTGTGTGAATTTCTTGTCTATTCTTGTTGACTGGAAGGAGTCTGGCACAATGCGGATGGAACATGAGGAAATGGACAGGCTGTTCTTCAAATATGTTTCGCAATGCCAAGGCTGAGTGATGTCACTGATGCAGCTGACTTCATCCTCAACATCTTCACATTCTTTTTGGATTTAGACTTTTTCCGTCCAGATATCATCAATATTAGTCTCGCCGTTGGCTTTGGGGTTTGCGTCTTGTGTGAACTACTGAGAGACAAAGTTTCAACTGTGATTTGGCCAATGGCTGAGGCTGGTGCAGATACTGGAAAGAAGATTCTAGTATGTGATTGTATTCATTGAATCTCATCTGATATTTGATAATCTCAGTACTCTTCTCAAACTCTGTATATGAGAATGGCATGTAACTGAATGATAACCCAATTCTAGCCTCCGGCAAGCATCCCTGTTGCTATGCTGCTGAATAATGAATGAAGGAATGCATGTCTCCTCATGAATCAGTACATGGATACATGCAACCATTGTCTCAATGGTTGCATGTTGTATGGTGGATGATTGAATTTTGGTTTCTAAACAAGTCTTCACAAAAACACTTGGGATATGAAAGTGACAGCATTGAATCTCACGAATATCTCTTCAGCTGGTTTGGGCAGGGTAGGATCCAGGGTGACAGAAAGGGGGCGTAGCTTGACGGAGGTACATGTACATGTAGTGAGCACTGTGAGTGCGAAGCACGGGGCGGGGCCCTCCCCATAAAAAATTGACAATTTAAGTGCTTTTCATTTAGATGCAATTTTCTGGCATCTGAGAGCAAAATACTCGAATTTTTATGTGATTAAATTTTCCTGGCTAAAAAAATAATTGCTCTGCCAAAAATAGGGGGTGTAGGCCCCCCCCCCCCCNNCCCCCCCCCCCCCCCGATCCGACCCTGTTGGGGATATGGTCCCACAAACTCCAGTCATTGCTGCTGTAGGAGTGCAAAATGTGGCATTTTAGACGTGAAAATCCCTAGTACTGTGTTCTGTTTCATAAAATGAACTTCAGTCCCGATTAATAATGTGAGATCCCCTTCAAACACGTGGCCTTCATGGAAAAGAATGTTCCTTCAGTTCTGCAATACTAATACTAAATGGTTCAGCCCCCTTTTCTTTCAGGAGTCGCCATCTGGGCAAGATTTCCATTTCACCCAGAAACATCCTTTCTAAGATGCCCTTTCTTTGATATTTCAGACGCACGAGACGTCGGAAGTCAGCACATACAATGAGTATGATATGATGACAGATGATGATTCTCAACCCACAGCGAATACCGATCATTTGATTCCGTCCATTCATTATCCAAGTTTACGCCCGTCCCCACCGCCATTCCCGACCAGTTCTGAAGACGACCGTGACAGTGCGATTAGCGGACGATCATCAGAGCTACAGGACTATAAGTAAGGACAGTCTTATGTCATTGATTATGTTGATAACTGATACACAGTTCATGTCATGATACATGTATACCATTGTTGCGTAAAGACTGTTTTTGTTTACCAGATAAGATAGTGTTTTACCAGGTAAGATAGTGTTTTGATGATGCGTCATTAATCAGATCAATTAACCTACATGTCGGTGACATTCGTCATTGGTCATTGTCCATCAGACTGACACTGTCTGTTGACGTTTCCTGATGATGATTTTATTTAGGCCAGGTCGTCTGTTTACGGTCACTGTCATTTTAAAATTCTCTGCCGTATCTGTTGGATGTTAAAACTGACCTGGCACCATGCTTGACAATACAAGGTAATGTCTTTCAAATATGCTTTGGAACTCCTCATATGGTTCTGAAATTTGCTGGTTTCCATACAGCTGTTGGATGATCCAACCCAACCGCTTAGCTCCTCTCAACCACTTGACAGTTTGAGGTACCTGGAGCTGAACTAGAGTGGCCAATTATATCTGAAATTGTAGAGCTGGTACAGAACCATCCACAATGCATCCGAGTTGAATTCGGGAGGCAATTCATGCCAATTAAAGCCTTGTATTCTGGGGCTGTGAACATGCCTTGTGGGATTTCAAAACGCTGTTTGATACAGGTGACATTGAGATCAATTCGTTTTTCGACTAGAAACCATCGATTTCGTATGATGTAGCCACTGGTAGCACTGTGGATGGCGTTCTGTAAAAACACATTATTTTGGGATTACAATATGTCCACGGATTCAGCCTCTGCTGGACTTATGAAATATCTTGTCTCAGATAGCAGCGCGGTGGTTATACCTCTGTCTGAAGTTTTTGCAAGGTTCGTATTCACATACCACCGATACCTGTAATTGTATTCGAATTGTAATGTAACCTGGAGTCAATTGGTGGTGAAGGGGTCTTATCCCAGAAACATTTGCTCTTCACAGGGTTTTTGTCTCTTATTATATGTGGTGGATGGCTATCCAAAGAGAAGGCGAGCACAAAAATCGACACACAATATATGATATATATAAAGTCAATTTCCAGAATATTTGCGAATTTTCGACCCCAACCGGGGTCTTCTTCAGGCTGGAACTTTACAATCTGAAACTCTAGAACAGACTGCATTGGGTGGCTATCAATGTTGGCTGTTTGGACTACACCACACTACAATCTGAAACTCTAGAACAGACTACATTGGGTGGCTATCAATGTTGGCTGTTTGGACTACACCGGACTCGTATCTACTGAGCAAACCTCTGAGGCTGACAGACATTGGGAGTCGATGGGTTAGCTAAATATTTTGCATGTTGATTATCCCAATTCCTGTGAAAACTGCACCATTCACCGCAAATCGTAGCAGGAAACAATGTAGCGGAAACGGAGCTTTATGTTGTTGTTATCCCCCACTCCTAAGTTTCCAGCTCTAAACAGGATCTGATCGTTGGAATATTCATTGATATTAGTGCTATGCCCTCACACACACACTCTGTACTAACAAACCATTCTGGGAATTGAAAAACTATCTGTGTGCTTCTTGTGTTGTTGATGGTTACATAGCAACGGGGTAAACAATCCTTTCAATGGTGGATAATATTGGCTTCTACATGGTAACCATGGCCTTGTGTCAGGTCGGAGATCTCAGGCTCAGTGGGCGTCAACCTGATTGCTGTATCTAGTACCTAATGCATCATCGGGCTGATGGAGTGGGGTATTCTTCATTGGTTAGTTTTGGGGCGGGGGCAGTAATTCAAATAGCAGCATTCTCCCCACGGAATTGTTTTCTGAAAATTATTTTGATTGTGATAAAGTGTTGTTTGAAGAGAATGACCCAGCTTTCAGTTTGCCCCTTTCGTATCAGGTCAGCTCGATATCCAAGGAAGTTCATATGGCCTCAGTACCAATTATAATGGCTTCAAAGTTGACTGAGAAATATGACTTGAAGGAAAATCAAAAGACATTGTCCATTCTGGCTTGTCTTCCTGTTCTTTGGAACATTCATTTTGTAACACCCTACATTGTATATTTGATGTGCTCTTTACTAATGTATCTGCTCTTGGGTTAAATAGTTCCTTATTGTCAGACAACAGAACCATCAGAATGAGGAACCGGCATGCCCAAAGGAGGCGCTGGGGAACAACTCAGTTTTAACACAAAAGCGCATGCTCTGCGACGTCGAAAACGTCATTGACGTTGCTCATCATCCATGATGTTATGTGCGATACGTCATTCAGAATCAATGACGTTGCTCTTCAGTCTGTTTACGCTAAAATAGTCAATTTTATTAGCTCACCGGGGTGAGCTATTACAATGGTGGAGCGTCCGTCGTCGTGTTCCGTTAGCAGGGCACGTTTCGTAACCGCTGGGGCTATTGATCTGAAACTTGGTACATATATACCCCTAGGTCACATGACCTATGACACCAAGTTTCGGTCTGATTCGACTCTTAGCTTGGCCACCAGGTGGCGGAAACCAAAAACACAAAAAGTGCAATAACTCCTGAACTAATGAGTGGATCCTCTCCAAATTTTTATCATTGGTGCTTCTAATGAGGATGCATGACATAAGTAAGAGGTTTTTGATTTGACCGACTTTTCAAGGTCACAGAGGTCAAAGTTCAAAATTTAGTCATTTGGTGGCGTGTTTCGTAACTGCTTGGGCTGTTGACTTGAAACTTGGTACATATATACCCCTATGTCAGATGACCTATGACACCACTTTTCGGTCCTATTCAATTCTCCGCTTGGCCACCAGATGGCCAAAACCAAAGCTCAAAGTCCAGTAACTCCTGAACTGTAACTGGATTGTCTGCAAAATTTTATCAGGTGCATCTAACGAGGATACATGACCATGGAACATTTCGATTTAACATTTGTCATTTGTTTTTCTGGTATGTTCACCCAGGTGAGCACATGGTCCATGGACCATTTCATTGATGAAATTGAACATGTTCCCGTTTGAATTTTCGTTTGAAAACATGCAGATAAATTGAGTCAGCCCTTTACTTGATGATGAACGTGTAAAATTCGAAATTCAATGGACTACTTCAGGTATATTAGGGCAAGAAGTAGGGTGTAGTTTCAGAATTAAATGGCAAATAACGTTGGCTTTTTTTCAACGTCGTAGTTTTAACTGAGTTGTTCGTCAGCGCCACGTCACGGACTAGTTCCTCCGGTTCCTCATTGTGAGTTTCTTGGCTGTTAATTCTTTTTGAGTTCCATTGTCTTGTCAGGAGTGTGTGTGTGATTAGCACTATTGTCATCTTGCTTTACAATTCTGGATATTGGTTGGAATATCAGATTTCATAGCACTTTATTTATAGTATTAGTGATTACCAGAGCAATCAGTAGGTGGGGAGATCTGCTTCAGGCCGGTCGCCATAGAAACTGGGAGACACCCATCGTGGGATCGATTCTGCAGCATAAAGTAGGAACATAATGGAGAAATAATGCAATGATAGTGCTGATTGTTGATGTATTGTGCAGGAAGATACCATCAGTGGTTATGTTTTTATACTGAGGGGGCGTAGCTTGCCCGGTGAAGAAATCAATTGCAGAAGGGCAGCATCACAATGGGATGATTGATAAAACAGAGTTTCCTGTGCTGTTGACTCTGTCATGTCTGTGTGTCTGAAGTGATTAAGTCCATCCATGACACGGAATTCTTCAATGCTGTCATGATGTGTTTTCTCATGTGCCTGTGATGGCCTGATGAGGGAGTATTTATCGCACCATGTTCCCTGTATCTCTTGGGGAATGACCCTCCCTCCTTGATTCATGCAGATGTTCCAAATGAGCACACTGCTTGTAATTTGTGATTAAACAATGTAGGCCGACTGTAAATTACCCCAGTCTCGCCAGAAGCCATTCTGGGGACCTCATGGAGCAGCTGGTTCAGCAATCACTTGCTAACCAGTTACCTTCTCCGTATTTTCCAGGCGTGACCTTGAAGTGACCGATGAGGAGGAGCACTTTGAAGACTACGGTGAAGTTGAATCTGACGCCTCCTTCAGCGGTCAAGAAAATGAACTGAGTCTGAAAATCCCTGCAAGGTGAGTTCAATGAGGGTCAGCCAAAAGCTGTTTGAAAGTGTGTATAACATGATGGTGGCGGTGGGAGAGGGACAATTGCTCGATTTACAGTGGTCGCCGTAACTGTCAACATTGGAAGCCAGATTGACCTGCACAGTCCGATTTAGCGATTTCTGTAGAATGAGCGATACAGCTTGTTCGACCTGTGCTGTTCAAGTAGATGATGTTGATAAACTGAACCGTTGATCCTCATTGATCAAGAACCAAAGCATATAAACCAAACTAAGAAACAGCCTCCACTCCACCTGTTGATCAAGGCGGTGCCACATGCGTCCTGCCCTTTGAGATTGTTTGCCACACAGGGCGTCATCAAATATAAATGACTAATAAGACTGAGTGGGTAAGATAAATAACTGGGGTGTTGGCAACAGTTGACTTGTATCTAACTTGATATTCTGTAAAGATGATTAGACTACTGAAACGCAACCTCAATATTCATGAAGCATAGATTGAATCTGAACTTTGTATTGTGCAAAATTATATTGACTATCATATCACAGATTCATTGTACTGCTATATGTAGGCATTATTTTGCCATGGCACCCACTATATGAAAAACAAAGGGCGTTTTCAAATGCTTAGATCTCTGTCTGTGCCTTTGGGCTTTATGTGATTATGGAGTCTATTCTGGATGGGGTCAAAAGATTCTACCCACTGTCGTTAAGTCATGCACTGCTTCATTCTAGTGAAAATGTTTCTTTCTGCTGATCACTAGCAATGCACACGATTTAATGGTCACTTCGAGAGGACTTTTTAGATGATTTTTCCTAGTCTTAGTGACTATATAGCAAGTGTTGATAGTCCAACAATTTAAGTGTTGCCTAAACACTACTGTGTTGTTTTACTATCTCGTTTATGACTATCATTATCAAGAATAGGAATCTCTCGTAGGGTGTTGCTTTTCCTTCTGCCGGAGCGTCAGGATGGCAAGATGATTTGCTATTTACAAGAAATATTGCTGAGAAGGAACCTCCGTTTGGTTTACATAGATTTCACCCAACCAATTTTAGATCACGTAAAAATTGCCATCCTGAATTTGACTCGCTCTATAGCGCCCCTCAACACATTTCTCTCCTCTCTCTCACACTACAGTGATAGTAATAGACCACGCCGTGAACGACGAGCAACTTGGACCGCGCACCGCCCTAGACGACTCAGCTGGTACAGATGTTTTCTCTTTTCTCAGCATCATGTTGCTATGTAGTCATTTATTTTGTAGCTTTGGTAATTTTCTGTTGCTTGTGACTTCTTATTGGATGCTTGACTGGGAAATATGAGTTGCTGGCTTGTATTTTAACCCTTTCTTTACTGGTACATGCCATTCCTTCTCAAAAGTATACAAAAAACGAATTACCAGGGATTTTCTTTTGTCTAAACTGCAGGAGAAGCATGAAACTTTTAAGGTTCCTGCACTAACTGTTTCCACTACAGCGGATTCTGCCACTGCTTGCGGCGGGCGAGAATTTTTCTCAGGCATTGGGACAATCAGGACAATCAACAGTCCATGTATTGTAGCCCCATCAAAGGATTATCCAAAACCCTGTGAAAACCACACTGCTCACCGCTAACCACAGCAGGATCTGTTGTAGTGGAAATTGGGCTCAAGCACCACAGGGTAACTGGATTTCCTGTTGGCTTGAGCTGTAGTTGAAACACCAAAGCTGGAGTCCCCCCAGGCTACAGCTGTCTTTGAAGCCCAAAACATTGCTGCAAAAAGTCTTTGTTTTTCGCATCACTGGTTTGGCGTGGACTTGAAATGGGGGTTTAAGGCTTGTGATGCTACATTTCAAAGCATTGCAGCACATCTCTGATATGATATGAAACTGTGTGGTAGCTAGTACAGCGACCTTCCAGGGTCACATCCAGCAATGATGGCCTAGCTGTTGCTGTTGTACCCATGAATTCTGTAAAATGACATGTAGTACTGGTGCTATTTGAACAAGACACACCCATTACAATCGACTTGGCTTTCATCATGTAGGCTTTGTCCAGAACTGCTATCAGAGTACCAATCTGGTCGGTATAGATGGAAACAGCTGCGTCTAGAACAGGGCTGATTGATTCTGCTGCACTTCATCAGAAAAACCCATGATATTATTGTAAATGCTTTGTTCAAGTACTGGTAGGCATAGAATTCAACAATGAGACTGCACTGAGTTGCTTCATTCGCTACGTCAAGCCAGGATAGGAAAATTGCGTGCCATCCGCCAACCCTTACTTGGAATTATGTTCTATACGGAACACAAGCTAACCTTCGCTTCTGAGACACTATGTATATGTTGTGTTTTCCTTGCTTATGGTGTAGTGGTGCTTTTCAAGTTGATTATTGCGAATATGATTAGCCAGTTCAGTTTGTTGGACTCTGGTGGATTAAATTCGGATTTACATTCAAGGTATACCGTAGTTATGACCTACATATACATTGTAGTGGTATTTTTTTCTTCTTAGTCATTTCCTGTACTATAATTTACTCTATATCCAATTGAAAACTATATTAGTTTACTAGGCCTCGTTGCCTTTTCTTTTGAGTCACCCTTTCTGTTGTAACATGACTAAGCTTGAGTATATAGTTTGTATTGGAGAAATTTTGTGGATCTTTTCTGTCAGTGATTCACTCGGATAAACATGGCAATTACTGCCATTTACTGTGCTGTGATTTGAAAGTGGGCTATAGCCGGTGAAGGAACAACCTACTGCTTTGGATTGCTGAACTGTGTGTGGCTAGTTTGGGTCAATGTCGCGGTAAGCTTTCCGCTTAAGTTAAAGTTTCCTTGCCATTGGTTGGGGTCCATATGCTGCTGTGTGTATTCATATGATGTTATATGTTATATGTATGTCTTGTATCGTGTCTCACAATTACCATTACAACTGTTTCCGGTAGGTTTCCTTGCCTTGTCAACCATATGTCCTCTTGGTATATTCTTCCCTTGTATTGATAACCATGAACTGTGTCTGACTCAAGGTCTTGATGATGAAGCCTGAAGGGCCGTTTTGACGGGTGTTTTTATCTCAGCGATTTTAACGCTGTTGACGATATCGCATCCAAAACGCCCGTAAAAATGCCAACAGCGGGTGACATCGCCAGCGAGAGAAAAAAGCCATGGTAAAACTCGCCGGCGGGAAATCGCTAACGCTTCGGCGATGAAATCTCTGATGAAAACATCAATTGCAGCGAAATGCGATATCGCTCTTCAGATCGACAGTGAAAATGACCGAAAAGCCACGAGCGATGCCTATCGCTGTAGTGCCAAAAAAGCCATGTCTTCACATGGCTGTTTTGTCGCAAGGGATGAAGAATCGCCCGTGAAAATCATGTCGCTACTGGTGGCGATAAACCAGCTAGTGAAAACAGTCGATTGACCTACGGAGCGATATCCGTTTTTACTGAGCGTTAAAAAAGTGGCAATTATCGCGGTGATAAAAACACCCGTCAAAACAGCCCTTGACTTGAGGACTCAGCAGTGGAGCCTGCTTGTTGGGCATTCAAATCAAATATTTGGTACCCAAGAGGGAATGTGGTTGACAAGGCATATCTGCTTCTTTCCTTCCCATTACTTGTTTCAAATCTTTTTCATTTCTTGTCTCCTCTATATATTTGACACTTCATTATATCATTTGTGAGACTTCAAATGCAATGTTGATTCTAGTATGTCTTCCTTCAGTTCTTCCAAGATATCTACTAACAAATCCTTTCTCATTAGACAGTAGATGGAGAGTGTTTACCCTGAATATACATACAGAGATATACGAGTCCCTTTGTCTTATAACACTTTGCTTTGCATTTCATAGTGTGTACAAGAATGAAATATCATTATTTGTCAAACCTTTCACTCATTGCACTTTACATTTGTTCTTTGTACAGTGTTTCATGTCCAATGCATTGTACCACAGTCATGCACAGCAATGGTGTTAAAGATTCCCTGTAGTTTTTAATGGTGAAGTAATGAATTAAACTCTATTTGTTGCAGTAACCATTCGTGGAGAGATTCGCCATCTCAGTAAGCACAGCATGTGATTGTGATATACGAGTGCTATCTCGGGCAAATCCTGTGATGTCAAGTTGAAGATGATACAAGTTAGATACAAAAGTGATGCTGGTTATAATACTAAAGAGAGAAGATGCACAAAAGTCAACACAACGTATAATAATGAATAGGAAGTCAACTTCCAGAAATTCGCAAATTTTCGACCCCAACCGGGGTCTTATTCAGGCTGGTTATAATACTGATGCCAAATCTTGACAACTTGGTGTGGCTACGCTCCCTGGTGGTGTGTGGTGGCATTGTATAAAGTGAGTCCAAAAGGAACCACTGATTAACTGAAGATGACTTGACTCAATCATGATGTCATTCTGGATGGAGACACCGACTTGATATCATAGGATTTCCCCCTTCGTGTTGTTGGTTGTTCATTGGGCAAGGTGAAAAATGGGCTTTCTAACCCCTTCTCACCCCAAGATGACAGTAGTTACCATACATTGATGTACAGGTGTGATGCAAAATGTGTGGTGACCAACTGTCGATCTGGGGTGAGACAGATTAAGTATACATGTGGGCTACATGGTTCCTCAGACTAAATAATCATAATCTGTCAATCTGGGAATTCCATCAGAAAGCAACTTCCCCGACCCTTTTCATGACACATGAAGTTCCCAGCTATTTCTTTTATAAAAACTCGTGAGTTCACTATCTACATCATGTTGACTGCCAATGACACTGTGACTTCCTGGCTATCTCCATGATACAGACAGTTCACTTCAGAGGTGTGTGCAACTACAGCTGTAGCTTGCAGTCATTGGGTTAAATAAAACTGTCTGGCTGAGTGATGACATGCCCCAACAGTAATAAGGATAAAAAATATCAAAAATAGCTGAGGAACCAATGGTCATGTCCGTTCCAGGCGCGGATCCAAGGGGGGCACACGCGGCCCGTGCCCCCTCTATTTTGTGGAAAATCTTTAAAATTGACCGGGAAATTTCGAAATTTTGAAAAGATGTTAAAATTTGACCGAGGTTTTCCACGATGTGCGCTGGCTGTGCCCCCTCTTTCCCATGATTCTGGATCCGCCCCTGCGTTCAAACTGTGTGAGGTGCTGAGTCCCCTCCTTAAAATCCTACATTTCTAATGAACTAACTGTTCTCTTCCAAATTTGGCATTGTAGGCTGCCTTGTCCTGAACCTAACACAGGACAGCTACCATTCGTAGTGTTCCTTTGTATGGGTTGAAAGTTCCTTGTCTCGTCCACCTACGTAGTGTAGGATGACATGCAGCCCATATCCTGGTTTGGGGTGTTCAGGGTTTACCCAACATGTCCTTCCTGATGTCATTCCAAAATCAAACCTCTTTCCAAGGAAGGTTTGATGTACTGCTTGAATGGCATTTTAGAAAGGTTTTAGAATAGCTAATCCAATTTTTTGGCTACTCTTTCTAGATTTATTTAACACGACGTTTCCACCAGTGTTCCCTGGTCGTTGTCAAGTGTACAATTGTTGTACACTTGACAATAATCACAGTTGTACACTTGACAACGACCAGGGAACACTGGTGGAAACGTCGTGTTAAATAAATCTAGAAAGAGTAGCCAAAAAATTGGATTTGTTAATTACCGGTAGGTTTGATGTAACGTCCCTGCATGAAGGATTGCATTCATTAACACCTGACCTTATCCAACGGAAAGCCATCTTAACTCTTGGCCAATGGATGATCACTGTACTCTTCAATACCGTATCAAGTATATGTATTGTTTTCTCGGCTTCAAGTGAATGCACTAACAATATTGTGACTGATTTCACTCACTCATTCTCCAATAGAGGGGGTCATGACAATGTAGGTTCTCTCCTCTTCGGACTGGGTCCTGGCTTTGCCGCCTACAAACCCATGTTGAAGGTGGGAGGGCCGCAGGTTCGTAGGTGCAGCAAAGATGGGAACCAGTCGATCACCTCTTGCCTTGTAGTGGTAATGAAATCTATTGTGTTTGGCGTAAAATGTGGATCTGTGGATGATGTCGGGAGTAAAAGTTGGGAGGTGAACCTCTGGGAGAGTGTAGATTATCAAGAGAGGTACTGGGTGACAACATGATTGAGCCCTCCTGATGCTGTAAATCTTGACCCAAACGTCCATCTTCCCGCTGTGTATAAAAATTGTCATGACCCTACTCTGTGGATGTTCTTCTCTCCCAGGACAATGTAGTTAGTTTTAGGTGTCAACTTACTCTAAGCTGTCTTGGGAAGGTGGTTCTTAGTATAATGCCACCTGGTCCCTTCAAAATTGTACATGTATTGTTGTACAATCAATCCAGCCTACATGTACACACTCATCTGTTTCTAATTCCAACACAAGTTCTATGTTTAGACACTGATTGTCAGTGGCCACAGGTGGCAGGATGACCTGTCTGGACGAAGCACCTCCTCCCAATGACAGCTAATGATCCCCCTGTAGTCATCTCTATCCACAGGATCTTAACCAAACTATCAACAACCTCATCATTTCTTCACATAGAATATCTCATAATCTACTTGTTCTTCTGTCTTCTCAATAGAGGTTCTTCATGTGACGTCATATTTCCATGACGACAGGAGGACGCCATGTTGGCCGTCAAAATGTCAGGCAACATCACGGCTTGAACACGACGTCAACACACAGTCATAACGTAAGAATGCCATGACCCATGACAGTTTTGACGCTGTCACCGGCCATTTGACAGTCAACATGGTCGATTCTTTGCAGTCAGTTGTGACGTCGGTGAAGAACCTCTCTATACATATGCGTGCATGATGAATACTTGTAGTGTAGTTTATTTACCAATGCACCACTTTCAACAATGAAATCAATTGCTCAAAATCATAGATTTTGCTGTCAAAAAATTTCCAGGCACAACTATGATCTGCGCAACAAAATTTGCCATTTGATTATAGAAGAAATCTAAGCTTTGTTGATAAAAAGTCAGCCTATGCCTTGGAATATACTTGAACACACCTGGCGTTCATTTCCTCGAGCAGATAGGACTTTGTCCAGCGTATTGTGTAGGCCTATAGACACAGATATTGATCTCATGTAAATAATGGTTTCCTGGTATAAAACATATGAACATTATGTGCACTGTCAATAAAGATTTCTCCCCATGATCTCACGTTTCCTGTGAGGGGATGTTAATTAGAAGAACGAAGGACAATGGCCAGTGTGGTCGTTAGCACAACTCCATATTTGGGCATTGTGGTGTACAGCTCATTGCTTAACGTTGGAGGCCAACACCTCGGAAAGGAAAAATTATGGTTGAGTGAGGCCTAAGATAAGATTATTGGGTAATATGCCTTCTTGGTTTGGGATTTCGCCCAGGCTTGACCTCCAAGGACTTGTTTTCTTCATTGGCATTAGGGATATTGCCAAATCTTCATCGTGTGATCTGCTTGGAATAAAACTGCCAAGTTTGCCCATGGGCATTATGTACATCTATGATATCTATACATCAGGTCTGCTTGGAAAAAAGACTGCAATATTTTAATGGGAATACTTTAGATAAACTAAAAATTGGATAAACTAAAAATTAACCCTTTCCCTTTCGTTCTACATGTGGACCTCTGTGTCACATGTAAGCCTGTTCCTCACGGCCAAATTTTTGATCGAATTCCTGACTATGCCAATTCAGGCCCATGGCTTTTAATAGTTATGATAGCTGAAGTTGTATGCATTCTTTAATGTTTAATTTGACGACAAAACATGTCCCTCTCTGTTTCCTTTCAGAAAATCCCCACAGCTGTCTCATCATCAACAGTCTATTTTGAAATGTACTTGGTCTGAATACATAGCTCTTCTTATCCATTACTTTTTTCTACCTTTACAGCCCTGTGGCCAAAGTCTCCCGACTTTCCTCAGCGGCCTCTGCAACGTGAGTATTCCAACACGTTCCCCTCCCCATCTAGTCGCCTTGATTGCACTCCCACAATGTTTACCTCATTAGTTGAGTGATATCGGGGGAGCATTGGAATGGCAATCAATTTTGTATTTCATGATTTGATTGAATATTGATGATGGAATGATCATGGGGTTCATGCTGTAGTGGTGAATTTGATATACGATAATCAGCTTGACATTGATAAGGTCAACAGATGAGCTTCTACTGAACGATTTGATCAAATAGATCGTTGATAGGCCTGCTTATGAAAATGAATGAATTCAATGGCTTCATAGGTTTACTGCATATGGCACGCTGCATATGACTTGATATGAATCACGAAAACCTTGGATCCGTTTAGATCTGAATCTGATTGAATTCATACATGTGAATCTGGCAGATGAGAAGCTGCGTGACGTAAAAACCAATGGTTTTGCTTGTTCATATGGCATTGTGCCATCTGGAAACAGGCCTTAAAAGTGAGTGGTGCCTTGTATCCAGATTCACTCTTGACTTTTTTCTTTCCAATTTTTCAGACACCTACTTAACTCTGCAAACAACAGTCGAAGAAACAGTCTGACTGAGGCAGATTTTTATCAGGAGGGCATTCTGCAAATATCAGACCAGGTAAATAAATAATCGGGTTGTCATGGTTACCACTAAAGCTAAATAAACAACATTGGATCCAGGGTGGCTGAATATGCCAATTTAAATGATGAATTACTCGTGAGATTCTGATAAGGATGGAAATGGTTGGCTGTAGTCTTGGTTAATTTATCAGAAGTACAGCTGGTACTGATTAAAAATTCATTGCATTGATCTTTATTCATACTAAGTACCATGACTGATGACGCCAGTATGGAATGGACAGATTGTTCAGTCTCTATTGGACCATTTTGCTGTACAATGTAGTTTGACTTTTGTTATGAAGCCATCTCCAAGTCATTCATCCTCCCATAGCAGGGCTTCAGTCTGGCTCCTCTTCATACACTCATAATGATAATGTATATAAAGTCCATTTCCAGAGTATTTGCAAATTTTCGACCCCAACTGGGGTCTTCTTCAGGCTGGCACTTTTCCACACTAGATTTCAGAATTTTTTTTCTGAAATCTAGTGTGGAAAAGTGCCAGCCTGAAGAAGACCCCGGTTGGAGTCGGAAATTTGCAAATACTCTGGAAATGGACTTTATATACATTATGATATTGTGTGTCGATTTTTGTGCTCGCCTTCTCTTTGGATCTTCATACACTCACACATAAAGTTTGTGTAAGTGGCTGAAGAGGAGTGAGATAAAAACCCCTGCAGTCATGGCAGTGGGAGGATGAAGTCATTGAAACGATTTTGGAGCTCGTAGCCTTGGTAGAAAACTCCCAATCATAGTCATCAGGATTTCCATCTCATTGTGGTAAGCCTCTGAATGATAACTGACATTTGTGGCGATAAAAATGTCATGATCTAATTCTCCCTTGCTTGCAGGTAAAAAAATTAGAAGAAAAATTTGCAGGAGAGATCCGAGATTTGTCTGATAATCAACTGAAGAGTGACCATAAAACTTATAAACTGAAAGAAGAAAATGCTGCTCTATGTGACAGGTAAGTTATGAAGAATTATTGCTGGATCTCTTGATACCAGGGTTGATGCTGATGCCGATTGGCCACCTGTTGAAACACTCCTGCGGTCTCTTTCCTGGAGTGATCATGATGATGGTCGTCCAGTTGCATTGAATGTCACTGATGTGCCTAAGAGGTTCCACATTGCGTGAGAGTTTTCTCGCACAAATTGGCTGTCTGTGGGCAGCTCCACTGTTGAAAACTTGGGCAGTTGTTTGTCTCATTGTCAATGGTCGTTTGCCCATTGAGAGCCAACTTGCACAAGAAAACTACCGTTGGCTCTCATAATGCTTCAGCTGTAGGTAAGTTCAGGAATTCTCTACGTACCACTGTTAAGTGGTGACAAAGCCAACGAACCACCTGTCAAAACACTCCCGTGGGCTCCTACCCTGGAGCGATAACCACGCATATCTACCACGCTTATCTACCAGTGCCATTCTAAACTGTCGCCATGGAGTGCCCCAGTTGTCTATCATAATGCACTTTGTCTATCATTTGGAAGCTGTTCCTGGAAACCAGCTGTGCTAAGTTCATTTCTGTAGACCATGCATCAGCTGTATAATGTCATTGTATGGCACTGACCTATGCGTGATCCAGGTGTGTCATCATTGGAGATGATCTATCAGCTGATTTAATGTCAAATTCATGGGTTGTATTCTTGTCAATGATTACTTTATTGGCAGCTGGACTGCTTTTTGCAGGAATTGGCTCATCTTGAGATCCAGGTCATTTCCCTCGGCTCCGCTGCTTCCCTCATCAGAAAAGATATGATGAGGGGTTTTAACCAGCCTGTTCTGAGAGGATAGAATTGGCATTGACTGTTATAGGCCTACACCAACACATGGTTGACTTTCGAGGCCAACATCTAAACAGTGTGAATGCCATAATCTGCCTCTTATTGTAGACTCAAAATCAGCACAAAAAATGTCCCATATGAAGGTTGACTCAAACCCCTTCTTGGCATGTTAAAATCATGGGAAAATACCCCTATTCATAGGAAAAAATACCCCTTTTCACAGGAAAATAGCCCTTTTCATGTTGCCTATATTGCAAGGACATTCCTTCCACAGACCCAGATCTTCCTGATATTTTACAACTGTACAAATATTAAATAGAATATTCTCACATTAATAAAAGATGTACATAAAGTGTTTGGCTCTGTGCGGGATCAAATTTTGTCCCGAGGGGAAACCCAAACAAAGAGCTTTACTGTGTCATGCTAATAGTGTTCTGAGGGCAAACATGCGAGTTTCGACATGCTGTTTATTGTGCATTTAGTGTTTTGCATATAGGCAAAGAATTGAATAGTGTCAGTAAGATGTAGGCTTGTATGCATGATAGGTTTTGCATACCAAGACTTGACGGTTGGCCAATTTCAAGGAAGTTGCACTTAGTTCCATTTTTGGCCACCTAGTGCCAGCACCATCCAGTGTGTCAGTGAATCATCCTGCCCGCAACAGCTGGTCTTTCCTGGTGCCTCCCTTTTCTAATGCGTGTGTACTGTAATCTATCTGCGTACGATTCTTTTTTGTTATGAATCGGGCATGAGTCATAGGGTGGACTTGGCATATGCTGCCTAGGCCTGTGTATTTCTGATAGGATAATTTTTCTCATCTTGACGTCATCGCAGTGCATTATGCCGTTTTAAAGCGAAATGTGAAAAAACTCCACCTGCTTCGTCTGTCAGTTCAGGGAATTATTTACTCTCTGTTTGACAGCAACTAATGAGGAAATTGCTTGATGGACTTCATGATGAGGTACTTTTCTGAAAATTTCGACTTCGTTTTTGAGAAACTGGAGTCTGTTTTGATGGGTTAGGTAATTGTCCCACAAGACAATCACAGCAGTTCTTACAAAATGGTGTTGTTCGGCCTGTCATAGGCCTAGTGGCTCAGAGGGAACAACTGCATCTGTAACCTCTGCAGCAGAGAGGTTGACTCTCATTGATCACGCAGGCTTTATCTCGGGGCAGGTTCATCCAGGATGACATTCAACTTAACTTACTTTTGACTCCTCGTTTCCAATGTCTTTCTAGGGTACACATGCTAGAAGACCATGTACGGCAGGTTGAATCAAGTGCAGCAGAACGTTTAGAAGTAGAAGAAAAGAAATCAAGGAAAATGGTGGCTAAAGTTGGTGATCTCTCCCAGGAGCTGGAACTTCTGAGTGTGAAGTAAGGGATCTTTTCATGAAAGGCCAAAATCATGTCCCCTGTACTCTCCTTTTCCTGCCAGTGGATCTTCCCTTTTCTCCTCTATCTGGAGATCCAAATCCATCAGATATGTTCGTTTTGACCTCTGTAATCATGACCATTCTCAAATACGGACTGCATCTCTCAGTCAAATGCTGTTCTTTATAGAGAGGTTCCATCGAATGCTGATGTTTTGTTGCTTCCTTCAGGTACCAGAAAATGGAACGGGAAAATATCGAATTAAAAGCCCTGACAGATGAATACCATCGCCTTAGTTTAGTAAGTAGGCTTTTACCACAACTTGGATACCCTCCAAAGAGGACAAACTTTCTGGTTAGAGGACAGTTCGTCAAGAGGGATGAATTGTCCTATGGGACGAATTGTCCAGGTAGAAATGTCCGGGGACAAATTGTCCATGCGGACTTATTGTCTGGGGATGTATTGTCCGGGGACGTATTGTCTGGGGACGATTTGTCTGAGAGCCAAACTTTCTGTCCTTGTGTCATCGAGAGAGAAAGCGTCCACTTTGAGTCTCATGGCTCAGTTGCATTCAGTGACAGTTTTCCACCATCGTCACAGACTCTTATTGTGCGATCTTTTTGCAGGAAAAACAACAAATTGAAGCAGAACTCCGGCTAACGCAGAGCGAGCTAACGGAGACGGAATTCCAACTTGCAAATTTACAAGAAGAACACAATGGATTATTAGAACAATCATCGTCATTTGATAAAGAAAGACAGGTGAATGGAGCGGTATGTCTTTCTCTTAATTCTCCTGTCCAAGACTGTTGACCTAAAGTTATTTTTTTCTCTGGGAAATGAACTGGAACAGTCACAAACAGGTCCTGGTTGGTGCTGTTCCCAATGTCACTCTTTGATTTTCTAAGGAAGTCTGGTAGATTTTCAGATCGGCTAAAACACAAGATAAATTTAGTCCCATCATTTTGACCCGATCGTCTTTACCTATTGTGCAATTTCCTCTATTTCAGCTACTGGATGAGTTAGGAAAGGAACTGGACGAATTACGGAAGTATAAGATAGAAAACGAACGATTGAATCGTAGTCGCAGTCCTAGTATTACAGAACTTCCGAGCAGATATAAGGAGCTCGAGGCACAAATAAAGTCATTAAAGATGGTAAGAGAAGTGAATACTTAAAGATATGAGATTTTTTCACAATTTTAATTGAGGCTTATCGATTTCAATTCAACATTATGATATATTGTGTGAGCAAACTGGCACCCTGCCCTCCTGTGTAATAAAGTTGAAAACCCAGTAACAACTTTTGAAATTATTTGCCTGTTTATTTAGGAAAATCAGTGTCTCCGTGAAGAGAGTGAGGAACTCCAGGCACAGATCCTCAACCGAAGTATAGAGGAGGGCAAGTCTCTGTTACATGGCAATGTATCTGGTATATCCCTGGCAAAAGAACTGGGAGATATGTCCAAGGAAGAGGTAAGTCTGGTAGTCTGTATCATCGTTCTGTGGTGGAGGTGACAAACTGCTGTCAGTTTGGCATTATCTTTGATTCTGCCTGTCAGTTTCTTGTTGAGATGAGAGGATATCCCTAAAAGCAAAAATAGTTAAAGACCATACGTGACCCGTCACATCAAATCAGGTATTAAGTCGCACAAAATATGAACCAGGATGAACCAAAATAACTCCAGGAGGTGAAGGAAGGAATGTAATCACTCAGATTTTACAAAAGACAGACAATACGCCTAGGCCTACGGAAATTGACAAAACGGTCTCAAACTGCCAACTTCAGAGCGACTTAGTACTCGTTTTGTGGTGATGGGTCACATATTTTTGGTAAAAGTTAATGCCGAGCAGGTTTTTATTAGCCCGCTTGGCCCATAGGCCAAAAGGGCTTATGCTGTGCTTGGCGCCTTTAGTGGTGGTCTGTCGTGCGTGCGTGCGTCCGTAAACTTTTCCCTTGTCAGATGGATAGCGCCTTCAGTTTTTGACGGATCATTTTCATATTGCATATGGGTGTGTATGACCACAAAATCTAGGTCAAGTTCGATTTTGGGTGCGATGCGATTTCTACTTTGGCCAGTAGGGGGCGTTTTGTGAAAAAATTCAAAGGCCTGTATTTTGAGAATGGCTTGAGCTATCGTGATGAAACTTTGTATGTATGTACCTCTAGTTGGTGGTGACTTGCACACGAAATTTTGGCGCAGTCTGATTCTTGTCTTTGCCACTAGGGGGCCAAAACGAAAATATCAAATTTTTCCTTGTCAGATGGATAGCGCCTTCAGTTTTTGAGGGATCATTTTCATATTGCACACAGGTGTGTATGTCCTCAAAATTTAGGTCAAGTTCGATTTTGGGTGCGATGCGATTCCTATTTTGGTAGGTAGGGGGCGTTTTGTGAAAAACTTAAAAGGGCTATATTTTGATAATCGTTCGAGCTATTGTGTTGAAACTTTGTATGTATTTACCTCTAGCTTGTAGTGACTTCCTGACGAAATTTCGGTGAAATCTAATTCTTGACTTTGCCACCAGGAGGCCTAAGCCAAACTCACAAAACCTGCTTTTTCTCCTGAACAAAGCAACGGAACTTCATCGATTTTTTATTATAGGTATATCTAACAAGGAAATATAACATACTGCTCGAGTTTTTTATTTGACCTACTTTTCAAGGTCACAGACATCAAAGTTTGTCTGAAATTACGAGAATGGCAGATATTGTCGAATATGGCTTGTATGATTCTGATATGGCTTATGCCTTCCACCACTGTGCTAAAAAGCCAAGCGGGCACAGTGCCATTGGCACTATTTTTGCATCTGCTGGGGATGGTTTTTGAGAACCTGGCCCTGTGAACCCTTGGCGAGGTAGAGTTGGTGAATCTGCAGTAGAGGTCATGGTGGTTGAGTTGAGAGTTGTGATAGCAGTGAGCTGATATCTCAGTGTGAAACAAGAAATACTGGTGAATCAGCGGGGTTGATTTGAGAGGGAGTGGTCTGATCGGTATGTCCATTTCATTGTCAACTGCTTTCAATATTTCTCCCTTTGTCAGTTGCACTGTTAGCCTGAGGTTTCTTCTTGTATCTTACCAGTCACCTCTCTTATTTCTTGGTTTAGAGTGACAAAATAAATGAATCGCATGAACACGACATGAAGAGAGTAAATATCTTTTTCAAAATGCATCGATTTTGACTCTAACAAAGCTTGTTTTATCTCGTGTCTTTTTCCTTCTCCTTCCCTCACTGTTGTGATGAATTGTTGAGATATCTCCGACATTTTTCTTTGCAATTGAAGACAAGCCTTAGATAATAGTTTATTGATATTTTGAAAGAATTTAGTGACCTTCTTTTTCAATATTTTTTGAGTTTTTGGAATTGTTTCACAAGACAATTCAGACTTCTTGCAAATATCTTCATGATATCATATCTTTTGTCAATCATTTTGCCATACCTACCTAGTCAGTGCATGGCATGAAGTGTCCAGTTCATTGCTCAATATCATCACATTGCTGTAGCAAACCATGCTATGAAGCAAGCTGTACTTTTTGCCACGTCTTTCTAACAACCTCTACTACCTGTACCTTTGGCCAGTGAATTCTTTTGCTGATGAATCCTTCCTCTGGCCTGTGAACACCATTGTCTGTGGCCATGTGACTGACATCTCAACCCCTATTGCTGGCAAACCTTCTGATTAGTCATTCAACACCACTTACTGCAAATCCTACTTTGGTCAATCAGCACCTTGTCATATAAACTCTAAATGTACAAAGGCACCTTGCAGACCAGCTGATTTCTTCCTAGTGAACAGGTCTGGCTGGCGAGCGATAGGATTGGCAAGTCAAGACCTCTCCCAGGCAAACCCTCTTAGATGCACTTGCCAGTGAACCCTTTAGCCCAGGATATTTATCGAGAATAAGGGGGAACCTAGAACAAATTGCAACAGAATTTCTTTTTGCTTTATATGGTTTAGTATACCCCTCCAAACATCTCATAAAAAGTCCCTTCAAATCCGACCCCCCGAAGTGCCCATAATTGGTATTTATTTGAGATCCTACGTTAACTCCTATTACAATGTATATGGACTTCTATTACAAATTCAAGTGTGCATGTACTGCTAACTTTTTCCTCGTCCGTTTTAGACCCTATAAATGTATTACCAATAGATAGAAATATGGCACCTCTGAGTCAGATTGGCTTGATTTGAACATCATATGTTGTCGCTGTGTTGTAGAAATGACACATTACGTCATATTTTGCCTAAAATCAACAAATTTGTCGTTTTTACAACAAATACGAGTTAAATGATGTTCTAATCATGCTTATCTGACTAAGAGGTGCCATATTTCTATCTATTGGTAATACATTTATAGGGTCTAAAAGGGACGAGGAAAAAGTTAGCAGTACATGCACACTTGAATTTGTAATAGAAGTCCATATACATTGTAATAGGAGTTAACGTAGGATCTCAAATAAATACCAATTATGGGCACTTCGGGGAGTCGGATTTGAAGGGACTTTTTATGAGATGTTTGGAGGGTTATACTAAACCATATAAAGCAAAAAGAAATTCTGTTGCAATTTGTTCTGGGTCAAATCATACTTTTCCTGGACTACTTCCTCATGGCCCTGACCAGTACTCATGATCAGAAAGGACCTCGTCCTGGCTAACTCAATATTGACAGATCAACATATGTATTGTACATGCACCTTGCTTGAAATCCCTGTTTTAGCCAATCACGGTCATCATCATTTTGCTGTGACTTCATCATCAAAGTACTGATTGTTTGTGAATCGATCAAGTCTACGTGTCAAGTAAACACAACACTTCATGCTTGATCTGTTTAGATGTTACACTGATTTTCGTAGTGAGTTGCCGTTTGGATAAATGAAGGTATAACTTTGTTGTCAACTCTCCCCGTTTCCAAAAAGTCATTCCCAGAAAATGTCTTAATCTCTGCCACTTTCCATTTCAGCTTGCCACAAAACTAACCGAACAACAGGAAGTGAACCAGCACTTGCGGGCTTACGTCGATCGCATCCTACTGACGATTCTTCAAAAGAATCCTGCGCTCCTCGAGATCGCCACAGCCAACAAATCGCAAAGTTGACTGGAAGCAAAGAGGAGGGAACTGGGACGCATCGCGACTGAGTTCAAATTGTTCTTCTGCAAGACATCGAGCTCGGCTCCTGAAAATAAGAAACTTGACACGTTTAATTAACACTTAAAGTGATTGACATGTCAGTGATTTAAATTCGTGATGATTGCCTGAACGCCCCTCCAATTTTCTCAGCCAATTAAGTCGGCTTTTGTGAATGACTTTTATAAATTATCATTTTGAACTAAGTTATGATAATTTATGTTTTATGAACTGAACTGGTTTTGGATTAGCATCTGAAGATGTCAGATTATTTTCATTTTAGAACTCAAGATGAGCTCTGTCTCCATTTGGTACAAGTAGGTGCCACTTCTGACAATCAGGTGTGGTGTGGAATTCCATCTGTGCATGATGGAGTTTGATTTCTTTTCCAATTTTGTATTTTATGTGTCTCATTGTTCTTAGTTATCAGGAAAAGATTTTAGGTAGAGTTAAAAGTTAGGCTAGTCGCACCAATGTGGCAGTTTGATACAAGGAGTGACTGGTCATGGGTCTGTTCTGAAATTTTGGGTGATTATCTAAGAGAATAACTGTGTTTCACCTTTGTTATAAGATGTTTATTTGGGAACTTTTAATGAAAATCTCACAGAATAATGAGTTAATTCATTCACATTCCAAATCCAGCCAATTGAAAAATCCATCCACTTTTTACAAGCATTCACACAAGATGATCATAAACCAGATATTCAAGTTGTTTCAGTCAATTTAACTTTTACATATCATTGCATTGTTTTAATGTTTAACACTTGTGTGCATTCCAGGATTTCTTAGCCGTAATCTAGTTTTAACCAACAGTTTAGCCACATGAATGATTGAATATGAACCCTGTGATCACAAATAAGGATTCATAGTTAAAGTTTAATTGCAGATGAGGATGGTCATTGTTATCTCTGTTCTTGAAGAATAATTCTGTTGATGAAGATATACATACTATTACGCTATTTATGAATTGTCTGATGAATTATCTGTGCATGAATGAAAACAAGTTCTCCACATTGGTATTGACCAGAGAGACAAGTTCTCAGAAAGTTCATAAGATTTTCGTGATTCACATTGCAATTTTTACAATGAAATTTATCCTGACTAAAAGATTTCAGCAGAATTTAGACCATAATTCTGTGGAAATATGTGACCAGTTCGTGAGAAATGGGACTAATGTTCTTTATGAATGCTTAGGTCTAGCGTAGCCACTTGTTGAAAATTGTTGTACAAATATCTGTTGAAAATGTGTGGTTAATATATATTTTTGTGCCATGATGTAGCTACTTTCATTAGCACAGTTAGGGATACCTGTTGCCAAGTCAGCTGAAGACTAAAGGCTGTTTTAGAAGCTGATTTGTCTGTATATGGACATTCATTCTGATACAGGTCGAAATTTCCATACAACTCGTACCCATCAGCTGTCAAAGACAGAAAAACCTGTACCATCATCCTTCTGATGCGTCGATCACTGACACATGGATCCAGCTGGAAAATATCAATCTAATGGACTTCTGTTATGTCATATCCGGAAAAATTTGGGTACCGGTAAATGGACCAGATCCATGTGCCAGTGACTGATGCTTTAGAAGTAACATATTGGCATATGACCAGCAGTTCTTGGCTTTGAGAACTCGATCGACTTGGGTTGATTTTTCCATCCCGAGGGTTTGAGGATCACATTTTATAGAAGCAGCAGGTCTGCTTAATCCAGCCTTTGTTCACTACTGTGTTACTGCAGGGATCACATTAAGGTTTGTGGATTCATCAATGCAATATTCTGTATATAATTCTAGCTAGTTGATTGGCTGTAAATCATCCAAGTTTCCCCCTGCATTTTGTCATGATTGGTCAGAAGGCGAAGAGTTGAAGCAAACCAATGAAAATCCATCCATGCTTTGATTCCATCCAATAAGAATACATATCTTTCCCCTGTCCATTTTTCAGTCCAGCCAACCAGAAAATTTGATCTTTTCATATCATATCTATTCCTGCCATAAAGTTTTTCTGACTTGATTCACATATATTTTTGCACTGACTAATCAAATACATGTACATCCATGATAAAGCCAGGTCGTCCATCTTTGCAGCTGACTAATGCATAAAATCTATTTGTTCATGAACTTGGGTACATATCATAATTATTTGATGTCTGAGAGTTGAGGGAGGTCATTTACCCTGCAATACTTATATGGCCCAACAGTCTCAATGAATTGATGTCTTGTTCCTGGNGGGAGGTCAATGAAGCAGCCTATCGAGAAACATTTCTAGTTGGGTAGATCATAGGTGCATAGATTACCGGTAAGGACATTTTTGGCCTCCATTTCCAGGCATTCCAAATTCACAATTCTGTCGGTCATTTAATGATACAAATACAAATGTACATGTAGTGTAGGCTTTTGCAAGGTGTGATCATTGTAAATTGCTTACAGTACTACTGTAAAGTAACTTAAAGTCACCTTTAATTTATGATAAACAAATAGAATGTAAATATAAGGAGGGAAGGGGCAATCCACGCTTTATGCTTTTGACCGAGTCGTGTCTTGTTGAAGTAGAATAAACACTTTTATACAAAATTGTGTCTCATTTCATTTGCTTCTGTGTTGATGTTCGTTTCTTCATCAGACACTAGAGGTCACTGTATGTTGCTTGTCCAGTGAAGCAGTACATGAAGCAGATAACCTGTCATGTTGCAGGAGTAAAAAGCTATACCTTCCAAGATTAAGAACACTGAATTGCAAATTTGGCCTCTGGTATTCAGAAACTAGACAATTTGCTGAGGGACAGTCTCTTGCTGTGTGCTGCCCTCTGGTGGCAAAGGTCTTGGGATCTTGTGTTTCCCGCCTCTTCTGGAGTCAACCGGGTCAGGTTTCTTGGCGATTACCCAATGGCGTCACAAAGAACATGCAAGTGATCTTCGCTTCAGATGATTACACCAACTGAACTTATAATGATTTACGAGTCCCATGAAAAAAATCCTTCCATATCAATATGCCTCTCACAGAGAAACCTCTATCTCACTAAACTATTACCGGTATTGACTGCCGTAGGCCTTTGAGAGACACCTGAACTGTTTACTATAGTTGACACAAATGAAAGTCGCCTTTTATTCACTTTCATGAATTGATTATGACGTTGATATGTACTTGGCTCTACCTCAAAATTTAAAGGAAACCTTCATCCATGTTAGGAATGGGAGAGAGAATGAAATCACAATAATGTTCGCATTGCACTCATCTCTAGGTAGCACCACCAGTAAGCATCTGATCTAGACGTTACGGTACCGACAGTGCGAAAGGTCCACCCAGATTGGACGCTTTTCTGAAAGACGAAGGTCTCCAAAATCGTATAGAGCAGAGAGCTGTATTGGTCTTTAAGAAGTTATTTCACGCGATTTTCCCACCGTTATTTGTATATTGTAAGTGAAATCAGGTTCTTTCAGGACGAATCACCCGCGGCGACGCCATAAACCACCGTGACACACCACTGTCGCTGTCTTCCCGATGTCATGTCATAGCCCCCTTGGATATATGGTAGTTAGGAAAGTCGCGTAGTCAATTCAAAATGCAACGGAAAAGCATGGCTTAGAGGTTCTGGATCACTCAAAGGTAAGTGAGTGCTGTAGCTATTTGGTTGCTGGGATAAACTGACGGATAATAGATCTTTGTTTAAACAAAAACGCGTTGACAGTTTTGGTTGTCAGCGCGACTGGGCGAACTACCAGCAATGACAGCTTGTCCGTCCGCATGGATAGCAGGGCGTCCAGTGCTCAACCGAATCCATAGTTCATCTTTAATAAATCAAATTAAAACAGGCCTATCTTTGCTTCATGATTAAAAAACATAGCGTGTCAAATGCAGATGGTGTATGGCAATTTTCGAAATCTGACAAGACGCCGAAAAAATGTACTCAAATCTAGCCGTGCACCTTTCAAGTTATGATAGCCCAGGGACAGGTTTATAATGTGTAGTCAAGAAAATAATGGATCGTTTTGTATATGCTTTTATAGGAATTATCTGCATTAATGCTTTTCTTAAGTAACATAACGGGCATTCTTGCTGCCTGAATAGGATATGTCACCCATTAAAGGTTCATGAAGCGCAAGATCCGCTGATCTGAGCATCTCCATAGTTCATAATGCACGATATAAGAAAGACCATTGAAAATTCACAAACTCCTCGAATGACCACGCCTAAGGAATGTCGTGGATTACATTCCTTATCATTAGTGAGGTTTCGCAAATCTGACGAAACACGAAATACGAAATACGAAATTCAACTTCATTTCCAGGACCTAATGTATTTCTGGAGATGGTTGCTACCACAAATGTCCCTGCTGCCAGTGAGTCTTTTAGCATATCATGTAAGACCGAGAGAGTTATGGTGCATCTTGAATTTTTAAATTTCCACTTCGTGTCTACGAAATGGAAACGAAAGATAAATTTCAAAGTTTAACATACAGTGTATGATTTTGTGATACCGACCATCGCCCGAAATACATTACGTCATGGAAGTGAAGTCCAATTTCGTATTTCGTACTTCGTGTTTCGTCAGATTTGCGAAACCTCCCTATTACCAATGCGGGTACGAATCTAACCATAGTTACTTGACCTTCTACGAAAATACGCTGAAATTCTGGTCCTCAGACCAATAAACTGTTGATCTTCAACAAGGTATCCCATCGACTTTCTCAAAGACGGGCCCAAATCAGCCTACCTGTGTCATGTGTCTAATCTGCCGATATATCCTTGGCTTTATTAATTGGCCGGGTTTATTTGCACAGCAGCTGTGTATGCAAGGCAGGTTATAGCTCTTGGAGGCACAGCTGCTGTGCGTCCAGTACGAACGGATTTTCTTATGTGCACAGCAGACTCCGCCTACTGTATAATAACAGACTTCGC
Source organism: Notospermus geniculatus (assembly GCA_002633025.1). NCBI lineage: Eukaryota > Metazoa > Nemertea > Pilidiophora > Heteronemertea > Lineidae > Notospermus > Notospermus geniculatus. The sequence continues at coordinate 215,230 of NMRB01000690.1, read as the reverse complement.
CTACTTTCGCTTAGAAATAAGGACGGGATGGATGCAAAGCTGTGATTCTAAACAGCATGTTGGTGCTTCATTGCTCACGTGGGGGGTTACCAAATCCATTTTCTCCTTTTGGTAAAGACACAAACCTGTTCATTTTTAGCTCAATAGATCGGCGTTTTTTAATGGGCAAGTGCCCTTATGTGCATGGCGAGATGTTTTTGACCTATCTGCCCAGGGTGCTCTTCAAACATTTTGTCACCACCTCTGTAATTACACTTGACGGAAAGGGCAGGTAGCCTATTGTCGAATCATAACCCTAATTAGGGTTAGGGTCTTTAAGATAATGGGTCTTTTCATGTGCAGACCACGCAGAATTAGGCCTAGCCTTAATTAGGGTCATAATTGGACCTTGGAGGAATTATACTGTCAGTATAATTCCTCCAAGATTGGACCTAATCCGTCATACTGTATGACGGTGCAAGCTAATGTGCTTGTAGACCGAACANGTAGATTATTCATTCTAATTTCCTAATTTTCCTGGACGACAAACACCCTGAAAATTGCCCACTAAAATTGTCTAACAATGACCACGTTCCGTCCGAGTACTTTCAATAACAAAAAAAGCCAAAAGAAAAAAGACAGGAAAAGAAAAAAAGACAGGAAAAGCGGCGAAAAAAAGGGGAACCGGGACCTGCGGCGAACGCTCTAGCTGATTGAGCTACCGAGACATCTGGCAGCGACTCCGTTACATCGAGACATGCTTATCGGTGGGCATGAATAAATTAGCTGCACGTGCATGCAAGAAAATATTCGCACTGCATACACAGCAGTTAGCTGTGCAAATAAACAGGACCCGAATGAACCTTATTTCACACGTCTTACCAGGTCATCTTTAGCGCCAATTGAAGGAGTGACAGTCCAGTTGAAGTTCAGACATTATTCGAAGTTCGATTTCTATTTTTGATTTGGGTCATATACAAAGGCTATACCGGTATGTCATACCTGTTTTAAATGAAAAGTGAGTATATAGGCCTATCGTGTCGCTATTTTATCATAGATTTGTCGTATGTTTATTGGCTTTAGAGATACTAGAAGTTGATCCCAAATTCCCCCGTTTTCCGTCTCCTTACCAAAGTCGATTCAGTGAATTGTTCGCAGTTTAGCGTTTTGTATTTGGTTCCATAATCTCTAAGGAAAACAGTGAAAGTTAGTCATACCTTAGTACATGTATGGGCATCAGGTTTTTGTCGCTGAAGAAATGTTGTGCAAACTATGATACACAACCCACCCAGACTAGAAATTCCACAAACAATAACGAAGGTCATTGACAGAACGATTTTGTGATCGGACGTTTGTTGTTTTCTGCCCACACATGGCGTGTTTATCGTCTGAAAATGTTGTTTTCACTTTCGAATTTTTTTTCCTCAAATGCTAATCTGCTCGATTAAATGTCGGACCAATGGGTCAAGAACTAGAAATTCCATTCTTGGGACATGATAAGTCAACCAAACTTTGACGGTGTGCTCCAGTGAAGGCCCGCCCTGAACACCTGACTTGTCGACGTTGGTCCTCGACGTTGGTCATCCGCGCGCAGGCGCACTGCCGCGAACACTTTGCCAACGAGTCTCTGGTGTTCAATGCACAAATGGCGTAGCCTACATTCGTATGCCACTTTCCTAGAATAACCAATTTCTCATTTTGGCACCATTCATTTTGATTATGGTGTCTTCATGGTTTTCGTCACATTCTTCCCCTCTTCGATTTGTCGACACGTGACACTTCAATTCCGATGATGGATGACCAATATCTCAATCCATGGGCTAATTTTGACATTTCGGCCTTATAAAGTTAAACATGAACATAAAAGTTTATCTTCAATGCAAACAAGACCGAAACAGCAAATCAATGATCTCGGGTCAAAATAGAATTTGATTCGAAGCGAGTAGGACTTGGCAAACTTTGCAGGTAAGGGTGGTTTCTTATCAATGCAGATCTTTATTGGTCGCTACTTTTTAAAAGCGGATCAAATCCTCCCTTTTTTACTCTGATGTTGTCTTCGGTGGCATTTTGCACTAGGTTGACAAACCAGTGTTCTTTCTGATCAAATTGGTGCCACATTCCAATATCACTAGGCCAAGCATGGACAATGCCTTAGCGCCTTTATGCCGCACCGTTTCTCACTCGCACGCCCCAACCAACGCGTGACAGCCAACACCAACCATTCTTCCGCGGTTAAAGCAAAGAATTCCAAATAAATTGTATCGTTCGTATATAAATACTTCCCTAATAAGCATGCAATTAAAGTTTGTTTAAAACTTTCTTCGTGTTTTCATGATAAACAGTCAATTCCAACGCAGACCTTTTCAGAAATATCCAAACCTTGCCAACGAAAGCAACCACTGATTAGCTGAATTGTTCAATGTTATTTATATCACGTCTCGCCCAGCATGGCCTCTGGTCTAACTATTTCGTGAGCGCCATATTACCTTTCTCTTCTTTATGTTCCTAATTCCATCCAACTTTTTATTGCTAGATGTATTTGAGGACAACGTCATTGGGAGGGTATGAACCTTGGCAATGAATGTCTTGCCAATAAAACGCAAATTATTTGTTAGACGCTGGGTAAATAGAATTGATAGGTTATATGAGAATTCCAATGACGTGTTCAATCAAAGTTATCAGGTATCGCGGAACGAACGCAAGCTACACTGTTCAACCTTCGCCACAAGGATTTTTCGTGTCACATAGTGGACAATTAGGCGTAAATCGTTTTGATGGGTGGGAGATTTGATAAGCCATAGCATTTGATGAGATTGAGGTAGGCTCACTTTTTCGATTTGGCGATCGGTGTACAGTCCTGAAAAGTTTGATTTGATTCATGCTCCCTGGAAGGGTTTTCTTCAAAAGTCACAATTTATTCATCTGTTCATGTGCTGAGGAAAGGCTCGGATACTTCGCATCCAAACCGTTTCATTCCGTTGCCCGTGAGTCGGAATAGCCAGTTCCCAAGATCGAATCAGAGTGCATGACCCACTGAGGGCGGGGCACCGAACAAATGTAGACCAATGACTGAGTCAGCTGCCACGCGTTCGACCAATCAAAGCATGTTACATCATGACGTTTTCGGGCACCGCCAGACAGTTCACATCGGTGGATTTGGCGATTTCACGGTGCTGGAGTGCGTGCACCACCAGTCAGAGGAGTGCGAAGTCCGACGTGTTGTTTTCCCGCACATTCACCAGTTTCACCAGGTTGCTATGCTATCGGTATTTACCGTTTCCTCGTCAATTGTCCACTTAATTGTTGGTGGGAATAAACAGATGGGAGCTAATGGACGCGAAAAGAGTATTTCACGTCATACGTCAGGTAATCTGTTTTCGCGGTCTCGAGTGCTTTCGAGGTTCTGGTGATTGATATATCTCCTTTTGTAGCAATCAGGAGCACCTGCTTTGGACTTTTTGTAATCAATAGATTTCCATACTATATGCATAACAAATGGGTGTATGTAGGTAAAACACATAATTTTTTCTGTTTTATGCAACCAACAATGCATGACTTGCCCTCCATCAATATTTCATGATGTCATCGGGAGATTGGTCCAGTGGGACTTGACTCTCATTGTCTCTGTTGTTGCATTCCTCGCTCGAATTCCTGTCCACACATGTATCTTGTTCAGACGTGTCTTTTTTATCTCTTTCTAGATAAAAGGCAGTCATATTTGAAGCACAGCTCCCGGGGCACAACTGCCCAGATGTAAGCTAGAAGAACGTCGAGATGCCGTCAGATTCACCACGAAAGATAACTTTAGGTGACCTTGGGGAGTCGCCGCCAAGGTCACTGCACGCCATCAGGAAGACGTTACGGGAATCCATAAAGGAGGCAAAAGAATGTGTGACGAAGGTGGAGATGGAATTCATAGCACCCCACAAGGATATTTACGAGGAAATAGACTCGTGGACATCGTCACTGAAAGCTGTGCTGGCCGGGGCCAAGATACCTGAATTGACCACGACTAGACTGATCGAACAGATAGAAGTACGGATAGCGCTTCCTGGGAGGAGATTCGTGGTTGATCAAAAGCACATGACGAAAATGAAACAGTGCATTATGAAAGTGCTTGAGACCGTTCCGGATCGCTTTGAGAAAGCGATTTCGATTGTTCGCGAGTCGGCGGCCATCCTGGGGAAGTACTGCTTGTCGTTTTACGATTTGTCACGTGACCCGCCGCTGGACACCGCAATTCATTACACGACCAACAGCATGAAATGGCGGGAAACGATTAAGAAACTGACTGAACAGATAAGGCTAATGCCTTACAAATTTCAGGGAGAAGTTCTCGTCCTTAACAGTCCGGTTTTTGGTTCACACGCCAGGCACATTGCCTCACGATGCGAATGCGAACAGCTCCCCTTTCTTCTGATGTTCCCGCAGACATGCGAGAATCTACGAGATGCGTGCGATATTTTGACGACATGGATCGACGCTGATGAAAATTATGCAACGTTCATAAAAAATGATGTCACTGATCTTGAACAGGAACGCGCTAAGTTTTCTAAACTCTCGCGAGAACTGCATGAGAAGTGCTATCATGCGCAATATAAAATGAAACTGATTGACGCTGAACATGCATCTCGATCAAAAGAACTTACGCAGCTCAGGACACAAGAGACGAACTGTCTCGTCGCAGACGAGATGTTGCGCCGTGAAATGAACGAGAAAAGAGTTGACCTCGAGATCAAAAAATTCAGGAAAGCTGAACTGAAACGCGACCATGATCGTCTGGAGGTGGTCGTGTTCAATGAAAAGATGGATGAAGTGACGTCAGAGATCAAGGAGATGAAGGACGAGATGCCTCTGCTGCAGCGGAAACTTGACCATTTGAACAGCAAGTTGAACAGGACGCAGAACAGGATTGATAAGTTACTCCTGGCGGATAACGAAATGGGACGGGTGAAGAAGGAGCTAGCGGAGGCTGAGAAGGAGACGGAGAAGGTGGAGAGAGATCTTGGTGGTATTCTCGACTCCTACGAGTTGGCCAAGAAGATCTACCTGCACAAGACGAGTCCTGAAATGTTGGAAAAGATGTTTTATTCCATACCCATTGAAATCAAGACGCCAAGGAGTGGACATCATGAACAGGAGAAGAAGGAAAAAAGTAAGCTGTGAAGTTTTACCATTTTCACCATTGTTGTAGCGCCGTCGGGGTCCATCTGCCTCGACAAAGTGAGTTCGCTCCTGCGCACTTATATGGCACGTCCAGTAGTTGTCTCAGTTTCCAATGCAGCTGCAGTGTCGATGATCTCTCCTTTTTGTTTCAGATCAACTACTTCGGGCCTGTCATGTGATAGCAAACACCATTGGTAAGGATTGGTGCCGTGTTTATCGCGAGTTACCCTTCGAACCAACCCGTGGGGAACTCAACATCGAATCGGACATCACCCATATTGTCCAATCGAACCCCCGTGACGGTCACAGAGATCAAGCCATGCGGAGCTTCTACAGTTGGCGACGCTTTCACAGACGAGCAAGGTTACAAGATCTCAAGGATACTTTGATCAAGATCAAACGACAGGATATCTTGGATGAGGTCGAGGAAAGGTTAGCGCCACCTGTCGTGGAGGTTGTACATGAAGCAGTGCCTCCACCCTTTCTTGCTGACTACCTTATTCCTTATTTCAAAGAGGTGGAACGTTACGATCAGTTACGAGCAGCGCATAAGGTGTAGGTCCTGTTTTACCTGGTCATATCAGTGTGAGAAGGATGTTTGTCACAGTGATCATGCACGTTATCGACCCATATCTCTTTGGCTGACTTGGCCACTTTTTCTACTTCATTTCCGAAAATGGTTGGTTGTTGGTGTAGGCTACATCTCGGCTTCTGAACAATGGTTGGTTGTTGGTGTACATCTACTCGACTTTCCGAACAATGGTTAATTGTTGGTGTACATCTACTCGACTTTCCGAACAATGGTTAATTGTTGGTGTACATCTACTTGACTTCCGAACAATGGTAGGTTGTTGTTGGTGTACATTTACTTTACTTCCGACGCGAACAATGGTTGGTTGTTGGTGTTTTTCTGCTCGACTTCCGCACAATGATTGGTTGTTTGTTTGTTTGTTTGTTGGTGTAGGCTACATCTACTTGACTTCAGCGGCGAACAATGGTCGGCCGTTGTTGGTGTAGCCTACATGGTTGTTGGTGTAGCCTACATTCGAGTTCCCAACAATGGTTGGTTGTTGGTGTTCTATCTATGATCATCAGAGTTTCAGATTTAGTGACTTCACGGTTACATCATAATCGGCATCGATGATAGAATGCCCATTTCAGGTATATACGCACAGTGTAAATGTGCCAGATCTCAACCACTATAAAGACGTAGAAGACGACGTTGTATTATAGCTAAAATCGTGCAGATTAATCAATAAACTATGTATATATAATAAAATCTTTTTTAAAAACTTTCGTTGGCATGTTGGTCAAGGAAACTCCCAACAGATTATCAAGAGGCGAGCGGCTTCGTCTGACAAACAAGTGCAGAAGAGTTTGAGGTATCTACCGGTAGGCCTACGTCATGTCGTCCGTCTGCACCAGGAACACGGGTGGCATTGCAACACGCCCCAAGAATAAATAAGTTGAAATGGAATCTCGATCCACACGCAACACTCAGGCTACAAACAACGGAGACTCTCACTAGAATAACATTTAGAATTAGATATGGTGTCCCCCGACAATCGGCTCTCATCCAACGGATGGGAGGACCAACAACAAATATTGTTACTGCATGCTGCTGAGGACAGCGCCATGCTACGACTATCGCAGTTTAGAGTCTATTCCGATGATAAGCCTGAGAGTGGACACACCCAATGGCGTAGTAACTTGACACCGGGGCCCCTAACTTTCTGTTTACCATTGTGATGAGGGCAGCAGTTGTATCTCGGGCTGTGATACCATTTGCTAATTGAATGTCATGAATAAACAAGGGAGAGACTAGGACCGTCACTTGACGGCGGCATATTGGGTGTCGCCAATGACGACTTCAGATGGGCAACATTTCATCTTAGAGCATTGAGGAAGCCATACGTGCTTGGGAAGGTTGTCGACTTCCCTTTCTTGTGAACCGTCTTGTAGGAATTTGCTGATATTATCTTCTGCATTGGTGACATTTCTTTGAGGAGAGCAAGTCCAGAACAACTGATCTGTACCTTTGAGGATATCAAGAGTCCATGAGCTTGGCGCTCTAGTAGTGGTACCCTATACGCGTCGCAGATTAGACGGCTTTGTTCTGAACTTCACCGACACCATTTTGATAAGGAAGAAACCTGCAAGAATGAATCCTCCCCCATCTGGAACGAATTCTTCTGGGCACAGCGGTTCTGACGGAGACTACGTCTATGTGATCTGGTTTCGAGTATTGACACTCTATTTACCCGTTCTTCTTATCATACTCGGCAGCGTCGGGAACACCTTTTTGTGGTTGACATTCCATCGGGGTTGGACAAACCCGCGAGAATCAGTTTTGGCTCTTCACTTCAAGATCTTGGCCGTCGTCTGCTTGCTTGATAACGTACATCATGTCATGTGTTTAGTCATGTATCATGCAAACAAACTAATCCAATCTTGGGGGACGATATTTTGCCAGTTGATCACCGCCAGCGAGACACCATCTTTCATGGCGGCGTGGTGCATCGTTTTCATCAATCTTGACCGTCTCGTGACTATTTTCTTCCCGGCCCGGATTAAGACGTGTTGTACCAAGAAAAGAGCCAAGCAGTTCCTTTTCGGCAACTTTATCATCCATGTGATGTTGTTGGCACCACAAATCTTTTCAATGACATTCATAAATGAAAGAAATAACCTTGGACACGCATTATCTTCCTGTAAATTTACCCAAAGTGCATTACTGCACCTGGTATTGGTTGCGGCGGAATGGGCGTTTTATGTCGTGGACCTCGCGATGCCGTGGGTCATCATATTGGTGACAATCGCTGTGATGATTCGCAAACAGTCGGAGAGGAGGAAAGTTGCGGCTACGAGGAGAAGCAACGTGGAGGAAACATCGACGATTCCGATGGTTCTCCATGTGTCATTCTTATTCATGTTGATTCACTTGGCTATACCACTCCAACGCATCTGGTATGTCTTCAGCGATCGTCGTCAAAAGGATTTTTTCCCGTACCGTGCCAGTTTCAAGACAGCCTATTTTGTATCGACCGCACATATCCAGTTGAATTTCTACGTCCTTTTGTTTAACGAGAGATTTCGTCGATCTTTGAAGAAAATGATGAAGAAATTCTGTTGTGGCGAAAAGAATGAGACTAATTCTGGCGAGGATACCTCCTAAAGTGGACGGTTTAGACGAACTTTGCATGTCTCTGCAATGCAAGAAACTGAATTTTGATAGCTGTTTTTTCGTTTCATGATAAGTAGGCCAACGTAATGCGGCGTGAGAGAATAGAGAGCTCCGAGAAGACCAACGCGAACGCCTGATCTCTTGCCCGATGACGACGTGAGGGGGGATGAAACAGGACATTTCGCGGTGGCCTTCGGGAGCTTTGCACTTGTAGAAGGTGGAGAGACAAAGCAAACGCCATGGCAGGGACATTTATTAACGAGTGTCATTCTGTAGACTGTCCCAAATAACTGACGATATTTCCTACCGGTAATGGAACTGCATGCATCTCATGAAACGGATGAGTGTGACGGACTGACGGAAGGGCTGTTATTATCATTGACTAATGTTCTTATGTTCATCTTTCACTCCAGGTCATAATAACAGCACTTTTAAGCTACGCATATTAGTAATGTACAGTAAGCACCCAATGTAGTGGTGTCGACGAGGGTTTCAACTCAATATACCAACCAGTAGACCAAGTTGAATTCCAGATAGAAGCAAATTACACAAAGAAGTTATCACTATAAGACTACTTTTATTTATCATTGCCATTATTAGCCTTTTTTATTTCTTTTCTTTTTTGTTATCAAAGTCATACTTAAATCATCACATCACATGGAAGATTCCAATCATTTTTATATTAGCCATGTTAGCCAAGAAGAAACGCTGTCAGGTGGGTGGGTGGGTGCTTTTGTTTCTTGATATCAAATCCTGCATTCTAAGGTCAAGTATTCCAAGAGCAGTCGTCAATTTCTCTTCTCATACATGCACTCACTAACTAGATCTAGCAGCCATTCTTGACTATGCAAGTCATATTTACATCTGTCATGGCTGTTGGCACAAAATGATGTAAATATCACAATAAAAGCCAATGTATGCATGTTTACACTATTACACAGTGATTTGATTACCTCTTTGGTAATAATACTGCAACAACTATTTCCCGAACTATTTCTACAATCAGCAACATTGCAATGCATTATGCATAGCAGATGACAACCTACATACATATATAGGTGGTACATGTATCTAAAGCACTAGACTGATACTCTGACATCTTGGACATGTATTGAACAACAAAAAATGAGTATCTGTACAGAATCTTCAAATGTGAGTGATATACAGATTTAACAGCACATTTACCTGTCAATTTTTCATCCAATATTTAGCACAATTCACACTGTATACTTGTTGTATTCCTACCACCCAATATTAAAATATCATGCAAGAACAGAATCAACTCTACCTCAATAATGCCAGTTAACTTGCTACCAGTATTTTTGCAACTACCAAGTTCTACAGTGCAGAATATACTAGCTTTGCCTGTCAGGTAAACCAGTGTGAGATGTCTAGATGTAAGTCAGACATACATAGGCCTATCTATTTTCTAATGTTCATCAGTCCCAAGTTTGTTCAGGCCTTCACTTCAGCATGAAGCAATCAAGCATAGCAACTTTCAGAATAAGAAGCCAAGTTATAAAGAGTAATATGCCACATCATTTAAGCCATATTGCATAGATTAAATGCAGGACTCATTATCAGACGAGTCACCACTACCAGGGAAATCACAGAGCTGGCAAGGCTTTCGCCATGAGGGAAGTTTCATTTACCGGTACATTTGGAGATATCAAGAATGAGTATGAAATAACCCAGAATGTTGGTTTTCCTTTGAGTTCTTGTCATGTCTCCGAGTCTTGGTGACATTTGTTGCAGAAGCCCTGTGTCAGGTGTGCTAGCTTTAGTGAGTCAAGAGACAGCTAGTTTCCGGAAGGGGAGATCATGATGAACTGTTAATTAATATCACACAGGGAACTGGAATTGTCTTTATGAGGATCGCTTGATGACCAAAGGCCCAACATTATCACAACATTCCTTGTTGTGCTGATTGTGAGAGCCATCACAGTATGGAAACTGGAAAAAAAGATAATAACAAGCATTAGCATGGAGTACATGGGCCATGGTCTTGGTCAGGAACTTGGAGACATTCGTGTGACTCAATCTTCTCCAAGTGACTGTGGAAGAAAGTAGATCATAGAGAGAGGAGGAACCAACCTGTCTTGGCAAACACTGGGAGGCAACCATCCTGAGGAGATATATTGGAGACAACACTGAGAGACAATACCCACCTTCTTGGACCTCCAACACCTACAGAATGCTGCTTTCTCACCAATGTCTTCGATGTCAACAGTATCTGCAACTTTTTGTTGATCCTTCTTTACATTATGGTTGACGCACCCTTTCTTTGCAGAGCATTCTGCAGGGACAAAGGCCCTAGCAGTGATGAAGATTACGAATGAAATGGTTCCAACTAAGGGGACAAGAGCCAGCCAGTCCTTTCCTGCAAGGAAAAAGTGGTATAAGAAATTTGAAAAACTCCTGACCTTAGTCATCTTGTAGAGGGTGTACCCACTTCTGTCCAAATCCATCCACTCAAACTCGACTCTCCAGAGCGCCACCTAGTCTCCATTCCGACCTACCTAGGCCTAATTATAGGCGCAAGCAAAGCATCATTCAAAAATACTATGATGGCTTCACTAGGCCACTACTCACCACCCTCTCTTAGGCCTTACAGGGTGGCCCAGAAAAATCTTCAATCAAGCAATAGGTAAACAACTGAAATACTATTTGTTTGAGGGACTTTTCTGGGCCACCCTGTAGAGAGTGGTGCACAGCCACAGAGAAGTCATCCAGGGGTCACCAACAAGGACTCATTATTTAGCAAAAGAATTTCTCAAAAGCAACTAATATGTACCTTGCAAGTTGCTGAAGAGACCCATGACAATTTATCAAAAATGGACGAGTCCGAAAAGAAGATAGGCTAATTAGGCGCTAGTCATCAATTCGCCACACACAGCTCAAAAAGTGAAATGACCTGAGTTGTGTATAAAACCCAAATCCGGTGTCGAACTCAGCTGGAACTGTGACAACCTACGATCAAAAGTGAAGTGTTGTGGGAGAAGCATGGGAAGTCACCTCATGATCAAACATTGTAAATTGGCAATAGAGAGGAGGCTACCTGTCATCGACGCAAAACCGCCGAATGATGATGGGATCGGTAGATTTTTCAGGTAATTTGGCAAAATTTCGCGAAAGAAGTGGGCGATGACTTCCATCTTGGATTTTGGTCGGGTATGATCGAGTGACCAGTTTTCGGGGTAGAACAGTTTTCGTGGTACTCCCGTTTTTTCCCGTTTATTCACGCGCGCGCCCGCGAGACATAAACATTTCACGGTAAATTAATATCTCTATTTTCGATACATAACAAAATAATTACGGACGCAAAGCGAGTAACGCCGCAATCGGGCGGTAAAGTCTTAAGCCTACATGGCCTAGTACCACGAAAACCGGTCACACCATCATACATCTAAATTGAAGTGGCCCCTCTTCATTCTCGGCATTTTCTACAGATTTTTGGGAAAGAAATACACAAATAACTATCTAAAAGATACAAGAAATTATTCGCCTGTCATCACAATAAAAGTAGAGGCAAATAATAGTGATTCCGATTTGCGGCCTCTGGAGACGCTGTAGGATGGCCAATTCAGGCCGGCAGGGAGGATCGACGTCGGTGATCGGCGGTGATCGACGACAACCAAATTTTAAAGATGGCGTCCGCTGTTGTTATCGTTGTAAACAAAAATTGTGAAGAAAAACGGGGAAATAATTCCGTAATTCCACCCAATTAGTACCGATTTCATCATTTAACACCACGCCATATGTACAGAGGTTCCATATTCTCGTGCAGGTAGGCATAATCCTTATTTTGTTTCTGCCTGACAGCTGAAATAGCCAGATTTACTGCCGTCGTCAAACTGACCTGCCTCCTGGCCGTTCGTTATCGTTGGCGTTGCTCTTTTGTTTTTGGGACCGCGCAGGTGTTTGACAAGTTTGGTCACGTCGGCGTGCGTACAATTTGAGTTTACCGCAATCATATAGGCTAGGCCTAGTTTGATTCCACTGTCTCATTTTCAGTTACTTTATGACCTGATTAGTGATAACCCAGTGAAAGCAATCAATTATGGAAGAGTTCAAGCATCAGTACCTTCGTCTTTGTAAGGAGTACCACATTGATACACAAGATTGTGTATTAAAACAGCTTAACAGGCATGACAGGTAAGTTGGCTAATAAGCTTAGTGTGGGTCCTGTTTTCTGTTTTAGATCTTGTTGGTGTTAGCCTTGTTTTGGTTGTCACTTTGCCATTATCTTTTTGGTGTTAGCCTTGTTTTGGTTGTCACTTTGCCATTACTATTATTATTTCATTACTATACATTTTTTACCTGTTCTCATTGTGAAAACTTCATTCCATATCATCATCATCATCGTATTGAGAGCCACTATAGCCATTTGTTGACTTTGGGCTCCTCCGGTTGAAAGTTAAACATAACGCGGTGCCAAAAACGCAAAGGCTTAGGTGCAGACGGTTAAAAGTAACAAAAAACAGTGGTATAGTTCCTCACGTGTACACGTCGCAATACATCATCAGTAAAATATAATGAATCCAATCCATCTCCCTGTTGTTCGACACGAAAATAAACATCTACTGCCCATGATCTTCAACAAGTACATAAACGCAGAAAAACTGGTCATCCTCTCTTATTTCCAATAAACCAAATGATCCGTAAATAGACATCTTAATTCAATATCTAGCCTTGTAGTCATAAACCGTTGCCGCTTGTTTCCAATACTTATCCAGCCGTGCCTTAAATGCATCTACTGATGAATGTATTTATGACAGATGCAGCAAGCATATGACCATGAGGATCTATATACTGGTCTTGAACTTTCTTTTTACAGACCACCTCAATACCATTATCGGGCACTGGTTTATCTTGTGTTCTTTGCAGTGCGAGTGGCAGTCCAAGTAAAAGAGGAAGGCCATCACTTAATTTGTCCACCAACAGTTTGACACCAAAAACATGTGCTGTTTTGGGAAAGCTTCTGTCCACTGACCGCTTGTTCACGGAAATCAGACTTAATGATTGTATGATCACTGAAGATGGTAAGTTGTATTTATGATACAGAAGACTGCCAGTATATTCCTGAAGAAAATTTAGGTTGGTGATAGACGATCTTTGAATATTCTGCGTATAGCATATCTAGTAATGTCAATCATTGTACATTTCTGATGACTGATGCCTTACATTCTCTCTCTCCACCCTAGGCATAAAAGTGCTTGCACATGGCCTTTCTTCCAATGTTGCTTGTCAAAGGCTCTATTTGAAGGTATGTATGCTGTCAGCATTTCTGCAGTCTAATCTATACAATGTGATCTGATTTCTTGCAGCTTCTATTTGTGATTTTATTTAACCGATTGTCTCTGTTCCAGGGTAACAATATTCGTGCATCTGGTGCAGAAGCTTTGGGGAAGATGCTCAGAAACAACACAGTATTGACTCAGTAAGTTGGGGAATTAAAATACCTTCTCATTACCTTCTCATGTATTGGTTGGAACAACCAATACATGACTGTTTTGAAACAACACTCTGTCACTGGCTCTGAATTGTAGTATTCAGTATCAAGAAAAGGGAATTAACCTGAATGTCTCTCTTTTCTCTGAGTTGATTTTTTCTCTTCCAGCTTATGCCTGGAATGGAATTCAATGGGTATGTTGGAGAATGCCTTCTCCTTATTTTGTGATGGACTTGCTGCAAATAGCACGCTGTTTTCCTTGGACCTCAGAAACAATCAAATCAGTCATGATGGGGCAACAGAACTTTCACAAGCATTAAAGAGGAACTCCACACTCCTTCATCTTGGTAAGCATTTTCCATCAATTTCGCTCGTTACTAAGTCACTTGTTTCAATTAGTAAAAAACAGTGTCCTTGTTGTGGCTGTGGTGCTATGATGCATTCAATGTGGAACACATTTATTTCCGCACATACATGTACTGTAGTTTCATCTCTGGCAGACCTTTCTTTCTTAAGAATTCCTTTAGGGACCGGACCCTTTGTGTTAATTTCTACTTCTTTACTGTTTTTCACAGATTTGCGATGGAATAATGTTGGCATCATAGGGGGCCGGTCCCTCTTGAGTATGCTTGAAACAAACAAGACTCTAAGCAAGCTGGATCTTGCTGGGAACAATGTGCCAGTTGATATTTCAAAGGCTATAGGTAAGGTGATAGATTATTCTCCATTTACTGACAATGGCTGGTATTCATAAAAGTTAGCAAATGCTTTTACTTAAGATTTGCACAACAGCGAGGTCCAATGTAAATGCACTACAAAACTTGAAGTAAAAGCATTTGCTAGCTTTTATGAATATGAGCCATTAGCTTACTTTGTAGAGAGTCAAATACAGTGGATAATGGCTGTATCTGTATCAAATTTACATGTCCCCTGCTTGGTTCAGAGTAGTGATCAAGGTACTTTAGGAATCGCCATAAAAGCTCAAGTTATTTTCCTCTGTTTCAGACACAGCTATACTTGCCAATTCAGATCATCAAGCATTAGCATCCGAGTACCAAACTCGACAAAATATGCTGGGAAGGGAATTGATCGCTGTCAAAAAGGAAAAGCAAAGTCAGGTTTGTGGAAGAAGTGCAAATTGGTAGTTCTTCAGCTTGTAGGTTACAGTAAAGTCTGCTGGACAACTATGCCCAGGCCGTACATGCACTTGGGTCATCAGGCTGGACCTTTTCCAGGTTTCTGGCATCAGTATGGAGTTGGGAGTATGTAACTGAAGGCCAATAGAGGGAAAATTATACCGATTTTCAAACTTTCAGATGGTGAATCTGATGGATACCATTGACAAGCAAGAAGAGAACATGCGGCATTCTCATCGCTCCTCAGCTCACAAGATTGGACAACTACAGGCAGCCTTGGAGGAAAGGAAAACTGCATTCAACTCACTGGCTGCCAAGTAAGTCCACCTTCCTTCTTCAGCCTTCAATGTCTTATCACTCTGATCTGTCCTGAAAGCATATCATACTGTTTCCCTTTCCCAGTAGAAACCTTTCTGGGGAACACATTATAGCAACACATTAGTAACGTTCTAGTGCATGTGGGTGCATGATTCCTGACGTCTACATTGTACTTACATGTATGTATCTTACTTCAGATTGTCAATGGTTGAGTCTGAGCTCGCCGTCTCTGAAGTCAAGAGCAATGACTACCAGAACATTGTGATGAAAGTCAAACAAGAACAAGATGACAGTAAAGAGAGACATCAGACAGAGCTGAGAAGAGAAAGAGAGGTAAATTTTTATTGAAAGTTTGGTTTGGAGTCCCTATGATGATAAGGTTGTAATGGATGTTTGCTCCAGTAAGGCATGTTTGTACTGTGGGGATTTACTGGTGATACATTTGTTATCAAATATTTTCCAGGACCACCAGTTAACTGAGACAAAACTTCTGAAGGAAGTTACCGAACTCACAGAGAAGAATTCTACTCTGGATAACAAGGTAATTGACTGCTCTGTATTTCTTCGATTTCTTGACTTCAAACTTCATTCAAATGTTAAGTTCTGTCTTTGAATTGCTGTGTACCTAAATGTGGTGATCATGCTCTTCCAGGTTGATGAGATGGAGAGAAAGTGTAAAGTTCAACAGGAGCAGATCTATGACTTAAAGGAACAACTCACTCACAATCAAGCCGACCTCAAGTTGAAAGCATCGCATTTTGAAGGTAAGTGACATTAAGAGCTGCTAACACAGTTAGTCCATGCAAGCATTTCACTCACTGAGGAATGTGGATTGTGAATCAAAACAATTCTATGCAGTAGGGCACTGGCTTTGGTCAGTCAGGTTCATATTGGTTGGTGGCCAATGGAGTCTTTCAAAATGGAATACATTCTTGGGTGTTGGTCTGCCTAATGTATGCCATTCATTTTCAGAGAAACTCCAACATGAGAAACAGAAGTACAAGGATGCTCTCCGTGAGATGGAGGAACTTAAGCAACGAGAGGTATAGAATTGATATTCTGAGCCTAATTCCGCATCATTGATAGATCTTACATCTAAAGGAGTTCATTTGTGTGACTCTCTCTCCAGGTAGCCAGATGCCAACAGGACTGCGAAGAATCAGAGAAAACTTTAAAAGATCGCATCCAGAAGTTGGAGAATAATCGTCTGGAGCTGGAAGAAGAGATAAGTCGGATGAAGAATGCAAATGTTGCTGATCGGTTACAGAATGAGGAACATTTGATGATCACTAAGCAGAAGATTCGACAGGAGGAGGTGAGCTCAGTTTGTGCTTGGTTTGAACCAGAGGTGATCTGTAGGAGACAGGATCCTGGGTGTACATGTACTTATGAACAGGGAAACTCACTTGATGCTACATGTATAAAGGTTATCAATACTTTTTCAGGAGCAGAGATGTAAACAGTATGAAGAGAAGATCCGGTTGTTGCAGCAGTCAAAAGATGAGACTCAGAGTCATGCCAACATGTTGTCAGGGACGGTCCAGGATCTTCAGAGTAAAAACAGCAGCTTGGTTCTTGAGAATGAGGCTTTGAAGAGAAAGATTGAGGGCTTACAAAATGTATGTCAGAGTTTTGCTTTCGTTTTCAATGCAATACAGCTGTCGGCCCAGATATCTTGCTCAAAGTATTTTGGTCTTTGGTCAAAGGTCATAGTTTTGCCCTAGAGAATCTGGTGTCGGTTGTGCATTAAAGTTAGAAGGAAATGAAAGTTCTTCCAGTTTCTTGTCTACATCTCCTTTTTGTTTTCGTATTTATAGGATCTTGCCGGTAAAAACAGTGAGATGATGACAGAAGTTGGGAAGGTCAGGCTGGAGATGACACAGCGGATGAGCAAACTTGAAGCTGAGAATCAGACACAAGGAGAATTACGTGAAAAGCTACATCATCTTGACCAACAACTTACAGGTGAGCCTAGCATATATGCACTGGAATATACCGGTACTTGAAGTACAAATGGTCTCATAACCCTGTGTGTAAACCTCTCAGCTGTGGAAGTCTCACTTACTCAGCTGTATCATCTAATTTTCAGAGCAAACTATCAAACATCGTGATGCAGTTCAAGCAAAAGAGAGAGAAATTACAGAACTGCAAGAGAGATTGAAATCAAAAGAGACAGAGATTCAGAGGATGCGAGAAGATGAAGCACAACGTGCAAGTGTCCTCCAGCAAGCGATACTCAACTATGTCAAACACTGAATTCCTATGAAACTTAATTCAACAAGATTCAGTTTACCCCTGCCACTTCCTCGTAATGTATGATTCTGATATATGCAGGAGTTTAGAACATTGAATTTTGTATATGATTTTACTTAACAAGTTACACATTGCAGTATGTTAAATTTTGCCTTTGGGTCATCACAGCATTCTGTACATGAACAATGAATTCCATTTTCTTTATCATAGAGAAAACTGTTGAATAGAATGTAATGCTCAACATTGGCAAAGGATTTAAAGAGTTTGCAAAATCAAATAGTCAAAGAGAGAAATGATCTCATTCTCACTCCTTGTAGTTAAAGAATGTTCTGTGGGACATCGATATCAATGTTGTCATATCCAGGTGCTAATCATTACGCACATTAATAAACATTCCAGTGTCATTCAGAGTATACCGTGATGTGTTGTCACATTGTCATGTGTCATTTGTCAAGTGCATGATTTAGAATGTGTATTTGATTATTAGGCCCCGATTACATAGAAGTATACGGTATACGAAAACGCCGATTAACAATGGCTTCACGGTCGTGAATCCACCCGAAGCCTTTGTTAACGGGCGTTTTCGTATACCGTATACTTCTATGTAATAGGGGCCTTAGGGTGGGCATGTATGAGCAATCAAAGCACTCTAAGTAGCACTGGACATTTGATGATATGCCTTAGTTTTCAGGATTACCATGATGATCATATTTATTTTGGTTGAATGATAAATGCCACAAGTGGCCTTGGTAATAACCTGCTGATAACAGAGGTTGTGCCATATTGTTCATGCATGAACAAAGGACAAATCATTTTCTGGACGCAACATAGATGTAATACTTCAAGTGAGATGAATGAAGGATTGCCTTTCTTCTGAAGTTCATAGTATCTACAGTGTATTGCAATGGCAGTTGTTGAATTCTGTGGCCAAGTCTCCAGTGAAGCCCTGTGTTTGTTTTTGGTGTTGCCGTCTAGATGTAGATTTGTTAGAAGATTTGTACAGCATCTAAAGTAGCTTAACTTATGACTTAATTCTAGCATTGCTGCAGGTTCAGATTTTAGGAAGTAGTAAATGGTTCCTCATTGCAAAAAATGCCCGGTTGTGGCAATGGGTGGGAAATGCTGGACCTGCATCAGTCCTTCGTCTGGGTCAGATAGTAGTATTAATTTATAAGCTTCTCTCCAATGTCTTATTTCGCCTAAGTATTTTTAAGTTAATGTGCATTTCATAATACTTTTGGTTGGTGACAAATCGGTCTATATTATCAATAAAGAACATTGAGACTAAAGTATTTAGTTTATTTCTTTCATCAATTTTGGTTGGGTAAAATAAAATATCCCAGCCCCCCAAAACAGCTTTCATTTTTCCATCAGCTTCAAAAAGACATCATCATGTGACATGTGGTTGTGACTTTCAATGAATGGCTATCCCATAGCCCGGCCAGTCTGCGAAGACCCAGTTTAGATTTTAGACACAACCACCTGTGTAGACTGGTTCTCGTCTTTGCCGCTCCAATCCCGTGGCGCTCATTCCACTACGGACAGTAGCGCCACGGGAGTGGAGCGGCAAAGATAGGAACCAGTCTAAGTGACAAAGCTAGCCTCGTTCTGAAAGTAAACAAGTCCATGTGTGGGTGGGTTTTCAATTTTGTCGCACAAATTCGTCGAGTTTTCAGTGAAAATGGATCTTAGCATGAGAAAATTAAAGTTGACTTACACTCATTGGTAATACTTATTCTGTTGATTTACTGAAAATGGCGTGAAATGATGTAAATTCTCATGAAAAACTTATTTTTCAGACGAACCTGTTCCGACGCCGAGGCCCGAGCGTCGCGTTGCAGCGCTGTGCTGTGCACATCATCATGCACACTGTCATCTATCTCACCCCCACCATGCCATCTCATGATCTTGCGTACATTTTATGTAACGTTAGCCTAAATAATGGCCAATAATGTGTGCGGCTTATTCCGTCACCTCAATCGTCAATCGATGTCAGACCAGCATGCCACTTGCCGAGGCAGGGACGGGCGAGGGATTGTATTTGTAGGCATAGGCCTAAGGGGAAAGTCGTTCTGGTAGGCCTACCTACATACTACATAGCTAGGGCCTACCAAGATTCGAGAGTTATCCTACCGGTAGGCCCTAGGCTACATGTAAGTTAGACGTTTTACATGTGGATATAGGCCTACTGACTGATAAGTGATATAGGCACTGTAGCTAGGCCCTTTAAGTCTCACAATTAGGCCTAGGCCTAGTAGGTCTATATACAATCCCTACGGCCTCGTTCCAGCAGTATTTTCAGCCTATGTGGAAACGACAGGTGGGCCTTGTCCGTCACTCACGGTCCATGTCCAGCAGAGTCTTACGGCATTGTAATATTGAACGAGTCTGTAAATGAACTGTTTCATTTCAGGAAACCACTCATGGTCTTCACAGCGTGTGACTGATGTAGACATCAAGGACCTTGTTTGACTGTGAGAGCTATAGAAAGAGCTTTATACCTTCAATTCTGAATATTGATGTGAGAAATAACAGGTGGTTGGACGGGTGGTGTTAAATGCTCAGATAATTGGTGTTCGTATAAAGAATGTGTGTGCTAGCTAGCATGATGTGTACGTCGATTCGATTTTAATAACATGTTCACTGGGCCATCAATTTCTATGCATAACAGAGTCCCATTAAGATGAATCGTGGAGTACAGTTTTTACACTCATTACTTAGGCAGTTGCAGTTCAGATTAGATCATGGAATGAGTATGTAACTTAATGCATGAAATCAAATTATGAAGCAGCTACGTGTATTACTGTGTGTAGATGGAGATAATTTTTTGAAGGATAAAGGAATTTCATTCTTTCTGCATGCAAGTCCAGTTTCGTAACTGATATTTCTCTCAAGTACATCAGCACAGCTGAACTGCCTGGATCAAAATAATATTTAGATCAGGATAGCTGTGGCTGAAGTTCATCAGGATCGTTAGTGGCTCAAGTAATTGCCTCACAAGGAGAGAGTGAGCTAATTACACATTCTTATTGGAACTGTGGAAATCATTTGCAACTGCCTCACATATCGTACTTCACGGATGTAGTTGGTATAATTAACTTTGGGAACTTCTGTGATATGTTGATTTCTCCATCCATTGTGCATTACACGTGTCCTTCCAGTAGTACCTTTCCATCCATCTCAAGATTCAGAGGATATTAGTTATTTTGCAACCATACATATCGAAACTATTGACCGTCCACTTGGTTCAATGCAATACTACTAAGTGATATTTCAAATTGCCGAGCCATGTCTGAAAGTAGAAAATTCTAATGGAATACCAATTTATAAGTGACTATTGGTGAATGACAGAGAAGAAGGAAAACTCCAGTGCTATTGTGACGTATTTCTTATTACATTTGTGATTAGAATCCATCCAGGAAGTTTAGGAATCCTGCCAGCTGACCCAGATATCAAATATCATTTCAAGCACAATAATGCACATTCCACTTGACGTGCTTCACTGCGGTAAAAAACGTGTGAAAATATTTGAAATTGAAACATTGGTGACCTGATAAAAGGACTTCTATAAATATTGGTCACTAGTTCGTATAGAGCATTTTGCTTATGGTATAAAATATTCGTCCATTGGATTCTTTCCCGTACTACAATCCAGTTCATTCAGGTAAATCTGGGTTCTGATTGAGGACATTCTGACCGTCCATTTTCTGAAGTGTTGAGTTACGAATCCATCCAGACTTCTTTCGTCCACTGGAATACTACTTGGTGTTACTTACATTGTACATGTAAAGTTAGACTGTAATGTTTTGTATTGGAGGATTTTTCTCCTGTTTGACTGCGATATTCATGGTTAACATCTGATGATCTGCCTGTAGAATGAACTGTCACTCATTTGTTGTGATGCTAACACTTTTTGAGGCAGGAAAGGAAAGGAACTACAGTTGAGATAAAACCTGGGGACTTCGGAGAGGAGTGCAGTATGAATCTGCCGCTTGTGTATCAATAAAGACTCAAATGTGAAATGTACAACAGAATGACATACTACGGTGAGATGGACCTTATCAGCTGTCTTCGGAAAGCTTCTCATGACAGGGCACCCGAGGTTTGTGTTAACTTTTCTTGATAGTGGTGTGAGACAAAATCAAATTGGTCAATTTGAGGATCATTCAATTGTGGTCTTTGAATACTGGGTTGAGGTGTTGGTACTCCTGATACAGGTGTACCGGTATTTGCATGTTTTCACTAGTTCATGAAGTTTTGTTATGTTGCACTTCTCCTTTAACATAAAATTACCTACCGGGGTATATGTAGATGTATACATGTAGAACACTGTCTTTGCCTCCTTTATGGAGTACCCTCACCAGTAAAAAGGACCACTGGACGGTCATGTTTAAGCCTTCCAGCCACATTTACCGCATTAAAATAGGCCTACTGCTACAGTCCACATTTCAGTGAAAGTTGCATAAATCATGCCTGTGTTGGCCAGTGTATGCCTATTGTGTTGAGGCAGTATATTAGATGAATGTCTGTCACAGCTGAACTTTATCGATTGATCTCAATGTTCAGGTGATAATGCACATTGCTTGTACTATTTTATTGCATTGATGGGTGGATTGAGAGCGTGCGTACGTGTCTGAGATCAATGTTTATCAAAGTGTCGGTGGTTGCTAAGGTCTTGTGTGAATTGCTTCAGTGTGAGATGTTGAAATAATATCAGGCTTGGCAACCATGTTTTGGCCACTACTACATCAAGGAAAAGAAATACAGCGGCAGCTACATGTACATGTATGGGTTTCAGCATTCAGTTTGAAGCAATGAATTATTGATATCAAGTTTGAAGTACCGGTATGTGCACTGCCAATTCCTCTGGCTTCACTGCAGTAAACTGTATCTGACAAAGACAGAGGACATATTTAATAGCAGGTGCAAATCGATGAGCCTCAAGGGGTCAATTTTCTGTTGGCCCATTGTTCCACCCCCCAGATTGACAGTATTCGTTGTCCCTGTGTCACAAAACCTGATGAGTCATCATTGTCTTGGTTTCTATAGACCTGGGTCTCCGATAATGAGATATTCAGCGGGCATGTTCAGAATGTGCGCTATTTCCTTTGTTCTTTATTCCATTGATTACTGCTTACTAAGGGGTTCGTGTGTAGTGTATTTTATCAAAATATCACATTTGAATTCACATCAACTCTACCTTTCATAAATTAACTTGTGCAGTGCCTGGGGGTTTTTGGTAACATTTGGATAACATGTACCTGTGACCGACTTAAAAATCATGTTGAGACGGAAAGAATGGAAATTTTCGTGAATATCAACGTGTTAAAACCAGTCTCTGCCCTTTTATGTTACTAGAAGAAGGCATAATAGGCCCTTCTTTGTTCATGAAATACCCTCTATGTTTTTGATAAAAGACACAGTTCTGACAGTTGATGTGCTGGGTACATGTACATGTAGTGCTGTAGGCCTACTTATCAGACAAATTGATATGTTCATCTACTACATGTACGGTACTTGTTTTGTTTTGAAAAATCATGAACATTGTAGCCCTTGATATAAATGTACATGTAGGCCTACATGAACAATACCGACAGTACATGCTGTCATGTCGTGCATGTAGGCCTGTTTCACCTTGCTACAGACATGACAGAATGATGCAATTTAGTGTGCCTCCTTGCTGAATGTCATGAACAGCCACGCAATGCACGTTCCATGCATGCATTACAATAAGTATCACCCATTTCTCAAAAATAGATTTACTGCCAGTATTAACAATGTTGAGAATTTTCAATCAACAGACAAGTGTAGGCACTGTGTACTCGGTATTGAATAAGGTGTTTGAGGACTTTCATGGTCCACTTTTAGTGAAGTAGAAGAGCATGCCTTTCAGTGCACAGAATAAAAATGTAATCAATGATGCTTTCTTAGTCTAACATGGAACATTTTAGTAACATAGAACATGGAACATTTGGAACAATGAACATGGAACAATACATTTTGTACATGTATGGTAGGCCTAGAACATTCAGAACTTAGAACATTGAACATTATTTTCATTGTTTCTTGCTTGATTTCAGGAGTTGGATGTCATCTTCAGTTTCCTGCATGGACTTGAAGCACTGAGAACCCTGAGGGAGCCTGCATTGAGGGCAATTTGTCGTCATGTGCGATACGAACATCACGAACCCAACCATGTGTTGTATAGGTAGGTATTTGCCAAGTCTGATACATGTATGAAGATCATGAACCTATAAACAATGTGCTCTAGTAGGTATTCGCACAATCCTCATCTGCACTGTTGGTAAAAACTCAGTGACTCTGAGAAAATTCTGTATATGTCATGACAATTGATCTAATGTGGTACTGCATGAAAATTGATCCCACTTCATGTTAGTCTAAGCCCGGTGGTCGAGTGGTTACCGCGCTTGACTACCAAACTGTGCAGTGGGTCGGCGCGGGTTCGACTCCGGGCGAAGGCATGTACAAAAAAGTTGTGAAACATTAATGCAGGGTCCGTCGGATGGGACTAAAAGCCGTGGTCCCTTGTACCTGCGTGTCTATGCCAGGGCAAGTAAAAGACCCCACACAGGTGGACAGTAGCCTGTCGTGGACTCCATACCTCCGGCAAAAATCCAACAGGGTTACAACGCCGGTATTAATGATATAAGTATAATTCAGAATATAAAAACCCTTGTGTGACTTGTTCGGTACCGTACTTTCAACATTCTGTGACAATCCCATTTAAAAGGCTTGTAATGACAGGTGCCTCGTTTATTCAAATTTCATGCAGCGCTGACACTAGCCTTTCGCTATACTGGTACTTGTGGCCTGTGGTTACGTTGTTCTCTTGTCTTGTGTTTCAAAATGAGATGTACTGTTGTAGAGTTTTCATTCTGTGCTGATATGCAAAGGATGACTACCGGTATGTTTAGTTATCAGATTTCAACACCAGGTGTCCCTTCAAGCAAATGGCAGGATCTGAGGAGGGAAGTGTTTCAAGAATGTGCCATATTGCTTCTATCAACAAAAAACATCCTGTGCTGTTAATACAACTGCCACGCACTACTACAAAGATAGTTGGAGACTTCAGTGTAAAATTGAATTATTTCCGGTGCCACTTTTGTGCTTGCACCGGAAATGTTGGAAAGTTCCATGACAACTTTGTTAGTCAGAAAAATCAATGACCTAGTTCTCTGTGAATGGAACATCATGAAATTAGGACATTTAAAGTTTGTTTCATTATCAGGTCATGAGTTATCTCTTCTTATTATGTTTTATTAAGACCAAGATGAATGTATGTAATTGTAATAGTGAAGGTGAATCATAAGATGTAAACATTAACCCCAGAGTTCTTGGAGGATGCCCATGGGGGTTTATATGAGTCAGTGTGTCATCTTGGTGCAGAGTGCAACATCACAGCAAACTGGACTCACTGTAGAACCTCTTTACTAAGGACACCATCGGGACTGACCAATACTGTCCTTAATTGAGAGGTTTCCTGATTACAGAGGTCAATAAAATGGCCAACTTGCACTGAATTTAGGTGTCGTAGTAGAGCAGTGTACATGTACTTCTAAGAAAGGTGTCCGTTGATTGACGTTCCACAATAGGGAAATGCAGAATTGCAGTAGGGTACCTCATGAGACCTGGGACCGGCATTCAAACATAACTTGGCCTCAGTTTTTCCCTGAAATGCGGACCTGACATTCTTTGAGTGCAAATTCGATACCAGAGGCATGTGCAGTCACCTCTGAAGAATGTGATGTGAGGGGTTCCATTTCACCATGGACCCTCTCATTAATGAAAGGAAGACGTCAGCATGGAAGCATAGGTAATGGTAATAATGTAGATGTCTTCTGGGGACACCGTTCTCCTCCTACATTACAAAGTGCTCTCATCTTCATGTTCAAATAGCAGCTGAACCAAGTCCTTTGATGCAACAATCTTCACCATGATAACTCATCTCTGTTTTGTTTCATATAATTCATAAAATAAATTGTCTATTGAAATTGGAAAATTTTTGGCTTTATGTCCATTGCAAAAGGACCACCTGTTTTGAAGTGGTGTATAAATCTTCCTGTCGGCAGCTGCTGTGGAGTCTGTTAAATGGCAATATATGAAACCAAATCTCTCTGTTATTTGTTTTGTGTCATGTTTAATGGAAACCGTCTGCTGCGGTGTTTATCGCTATTGTTCAAATGCTACTGTTGGAGCAGGTTCATTGCAGGAAAAGAGATGCAGCAGTCTTGTGGTGAGCCGCTTAACTTGGATGGACCGAAATTTCCAAGGGTCTAAGCACATCTAGCTTGATGATGTGTGTGTATTCTGTATAAACCATGTATGTATGAATGTCAGCATGATTGATAGTGTCTCTTTTCTGTCTTGCAGCCCTGGTGAAATGAACACGTGCTGGTACATCCTGATGTCAGGTTCAGTCTTCATTGATAACTCCATGTATCTGCCTCGAAGCTGGTAAGTAAACCTCTGCAATGATAAGTTCATAATCATACGCCTCATCTCCCCATGAAGGCCATTCCGATGCATCAGTGTGTTCAGTCTCCTTCTCATGTGACTCTACCTGCCACTCATGATGAGTCTTTGAAAAATCTCACAAAAAAACAAATCATCTGTCAGGGTGTGAAAATAGTCTGTTGCTCTGGAGCAGAAACTGCAGGAGAGTAAGAGAACTTGTCAATAAAACTTCAGCTTCAAACTCATGAGTGTTACATGTAGTTCTTTCTGTTAACCAAAGGTGGCAGCTCTGCTGTATTCAGTGTTGTTTGGCATCTTGCTCACAGGTTTTGCCTGCGGCATTGAAAGTTTGCCAATCCAATTGTTTTACTTGAAAAGACCTTGCTGTGGTATTGTTTTATGTTTCTTCAGGTAAGGAAGTATAGAACTCACTTTGAGAGTGGCAGTTTGTGGTTTAGGTAATCGTTCACCTGCTGAGAGTGGGTGGCACATACTGGGCTCATTAGCACTTCCATTACACACAAATCAGCCAGGTCGAGAACACAGTAACCCAGACCATGAATCACTATTAGCTGTTTTAGAGATGTGATTTGACTTCTTCCTTAATGATCATCTTCTTTTCAGCTTGTTTTGGGGCGACCAGCTGTGTTGCCGCTACCACTCAGAAAATATACTATTCTGATGCAATATATCAGGAAATTTCTAATCATGATTCATTGCAGATAGTTTACTTTCCTTCCCCTGAGACGCCTGGAGTTTATTTTAGCATAAACCTTGTCCATCCAGGTGCTACTTTTCGTAAACTTCCCACTGCTGAGTGGATTCTTTAACCCAATGTATCTGCTAGCTTCATCCTGCTGACTTTGATCTCTGATGTAAGGCCTAGGAAGTGGTTTCTCACTTCACCTGCCCGTCAAGACAAGTCCAGTCTAATCCTTCACAAGTTCTTGTTACATAAATATTGCTTTCCCCAAGCTAATGTTTCATATCTTCCAACAGGTCAGAAAGTACATTCTAAATGAATCCCTCCTTGCTGATTTCATCAAGGTTGTTGGAAAAGGTATGAAAATCACTCATGGTATTTATTGTTATAGCATGTTTTTAAAAGTGCTAATAAAAGACGTGAAAGACAAGTTGCTTTAACCCTATAAAAACGTCTGGGGGTTCTTCAGGTGTGACTCGGATAGTAGCCTTTCTTGTTACTTTGACTTGGGAATGGAATTTGCTGCACTGATTCTGATCACGTCTGGAATATTCACGTGAGGCCATTTATCTCCATCTTCACACATTTTCAATAGGAAAACCATTAGGTAGGCCAATGGTTAAGCATCCCACTTCTTACACGCTACCTTGAGGTGAAGAAGTAATACAGAGATTGAGAAACTTGCAACGCAGTTTTGGAGACGAAACTGCAGGTTGAATTGAAAGTTCTCCCTGTCCAAGAAGACGGGCAAATATTGAGATATTTAAAACCTACAGGTGACTCCAATGAACTTCCTATGAGTTAAACATAGGAAAACTTGATCTTTGCTCCAAGGCTTTTTATCACAACATTACTTGCTAGTTCTGCGCTTCATACCGAGTGTGATGTTACATGTTGCTTAGTGAGATGTTACATCGACATTTTAGCCAAACAAGCCTTCGGCTCAACCAGGTATCATTCAGAATCTCATTGATGGAATAGTGGATTTTAAACGGAAGCTGCAGAGTTTGTAGGATGGATGGGGCCACATTTTATCATCTATGTTCGGATTCTTCTCTGTTGTGTCCGTGTGGCCGGTGAGTATTATGGCAATGTTTGCTTCCCATCTTTCAGATTCCAGAAAGTTGATGGTTGCCTCGTGTTAGCTGGTTGCCGACATGTCTCTGAAGCTATACATAGGCCTACTACACCATGTGTTAACACTCCTCTCAGTTCGTGAGAGAGTGGAATATGTATTTGATCCGCCAGTTTTGCTGAACTCCCACTTGGCCCATATTTTGGTATAAGTAGCATGCTTGAAATTCGTATGGATTTCTAAAAGCTGTGGTCATGTGATGTCCCCAAGTCCCAATATCTAATTGCGGACTGAGAAGAATAGATGAACGTGATGTAACTTCATCTCTTGTTTTTGGTAGAATATCAAAGCAGAATTCGCCTTGAGAACGACAGCAGTGATGGAGCTGCACTGACATTAGCTTCCAGAGGGTTAATTAGATGTTTTGCTCAATTTATCGAATTTGTCACAGAGAAGGCAAATCAGCCACATGATTCTACACTTTATGCAACTCCTATTTCATCGCTATTTTCTAGGTTTCAGCTTGATGTCATTGTCGGTTTCAGTCATAAAGTATGAATTACCATTGATTTTTAGTTCAGCTTCATATGTTGCGTGTAGGGAGCGCTAGACAGCATGAAGCGTTCGGCTCGGGATAGGCAAATATTTGACTAGGTCTTGTCCTGTTGGATAATCCAGTGTTGCTCTCCGTCATTTCTGCGAGAGGTTGATCTAATATTCGGTGAGTTGCATTTTGTTGTGTTTTCTTTTTGCAGATCAGGCAATATGTGATGGAAGTTCAGCTCTCCTGTGGTTCATTATTGACCAAGTTCTGCGACTATCGTTGATTGAAAACTTTTAACTTGATGTTATGATCTTGCTGTCATCAATTGTCTTTTCATATGGGGTCATATTCATAAAGCGGTTCTATCGTTAGAACCGTCTTAGGCCGGTTCCAAGTAAGGTCAACCACGTTACTTGGAACCGGCCTGAGACGGTTCTAACGATAGAACCGCTTCATGAATACGACCCATAGAGTCTGTTGTGAAGAAGTACCAATGAAGTTGGACCAATGCTTCTTTTGTCATGCCTCATTTCACCCTGACAGCAATCAGTTGCCAGAGTGGTGCAGTGAAAGTATTTGACACGTCTGAAATAATGGGTTTGATTCCCAGTTTGAGTCATTTCTTGTAATATAGAGGCAATTAACTTAGCTTGAGTTTCTCTAAGAAAGGGAGATTATGCTGTTATTTTCAATCTGAGAACAGTCAGTTGTGGTATTCCTCCCTAGTCTCAGCTTTATGTGTTCCACGGGGCATCCAGAGGATAAGTGGCTGAGTGCCATCATCAAACTTATAATGGATGGCTTCTTAAATTGATTACTTGTCCGTATTTCTAATTACGTTCTTGCCCCATGAGAGTGGTACTACGTGTAGTAATAGACCAGACTTTCACTCTCGGCAAGTAGGATGGTGGAGACTTCAGCAACTCGATAGCTTCATCAGGAATGCAGTCATTATCTTCCCATCGGAGAGTACAGTGATGTTATGGGGAAGCCAGATCCTGAGAAATTCTGAGCTTTAGATACGTAAGCCAGTCAACATGAATGAAGCTCATTTTGTCCGAATTGTTCTAAAATGAATATGTTATTTTTGTAGTTTGCAGTTTTCCTGGCTTACTTACCCACAACAGACTTTCAAATCCTGCCTTCTCTGTTTCCATCGATTCCAAATTCAGCAATACCGACAAGTCGGTGTGATGTCACTTGGGATTGCAGCCTCCAAATTATACCACCAGCCAGTGGGGCTATGTTGCCTGCTCAATACTGACATGTTGCCCCCATGGAGGGGTTTGATGTGCCATGGGATGACAGAAACACGCTGTAAGCCTAAGATATCCTGCTTATGTTCCATTTATTGCTGTTTTAGGATAATTAGAAATCCTGTAATGGCTGTGGCCTGGGGAGGTTGGGGGATTGAACAGGAGTACCCATGAACTTGGTCGAGTTCTCAGTATCGTAGTAGTCCCTGTTGCTGTTGTTAACCCTTTGATGCTGGACATCATATTTTGCCTTTTCCCTTCAATTTGATGTAGGTCCTTACAAATGTGGTTATTTGTTCAAGAAATTGAAGTCGCTCAGCCGCAACGTATGATGAGGTCATTGTCCCTTTAATACAATATAATGCTTGACAAGTGGTCGAAGTTGTCAATGGTATAAGATCATAAATCAGCCATTTACCTGAAGAAGTTAATTAAGTCCCATAATTGGCATTGTAATCAGACACTTTTTGATCGGGTGAATTGTGGTGCCATGCCTGAAACGTGCATAACAGAACTTGTTATCACCTGGGCATTGTCATTAAAATGATTGGAATTCATGAAATGGCCCCATTCAGAGGTGACTCCCCCTGTATTGATCTATAAGTACATAACATAAATATTGGCATTTCAATAGACTTGCTTGTAGTGTTAGTAGTACATAGTGCCGATCTTCTCCAAGATACAAGGTTTTTCTGTGTGGGCTCTGTGTACTGACAGGACAGAAGTTAGATGATTCCTGATTCGTCCAAGTGTGCATCTTTCTCAGACTATGAAGAAGTTGATGACTTCTACCACATTTCATATAATCAAGGCCTGTATTGGTGATATTTAGTGGTTGTCTGTCTTTACACAGGAAAGTTTCCATCTCGTACTGCTTGATTTTATCCCAAAAAAGACCAACAAATTCGGATTTCATTTAATTACTTAAAAAGTTAAAGTTAAAGTTTGGGTTTATAGTCTGATATCAACTACGGTAGAGGTTCTCATCCGACTTTACACTTTAACCCCAGTCTGTGCTGAAACCTTTCAGTAGAACTCAGATGAGCTGCTCATTCAGCGCTACAATTGAGCATTTCCGACCGGTACCCATTTATACACCTGGGTGGAGAGAGGCCAGTGAGGTAAAGAGACTTGCCCAAAGTCTCACGCCCAGTGGGATTCGAACCCGGGATCCTCTGACCGCTAGTCGGAGACCCGAACCACTACACCACCGGGCTCCTTCTTTACGCATTATTACAGTGACCAGGTGAGTTCTATTTCTAATTGCTAATTTACCATTGTTGGTCGGTGTATGGGAAATGCTTTGAATGGACTCGATCCTGGTTTGAGTATGCTTTTATGTGTGTGTTGTATTGAATAATGCATACTGCACTGGGGAGTTTAATGTAAAGTCGGGCGGACATCTACTACCATAAAGTTCGGTACTGAGTGGATTATTCATGCAGTGCCACATTTGGAAGTGAAATTCATTGGATGGTACACATATCAATGCAGAGGTCTGCCTTGATTGTTGCAAATCATTTCAGTAGAGAGAGTAGAGTAACACATTCATAGTTTGTGGAAAGGGAACTTTGCACTCTATTCCTGAATTCAGTGTAAACTTTGACATAGAAACTGCTGTATAAAGGTAGGTTTGGTTGGGTTTTGATTATGGAATGACCATTTTGGCTATGTGTGAAACTGTTTTGACGTAGGAATCCTGTCTAAACGCAAGTTCAGGTTTCCAACTTTCGGAAATTACAAGCAACCTCTGTGGGTTTATCACATCTGTTTCCATGAATTTGTTTTTGACATTGCACTTGTTTGCACTCATGATAATGTGCTTTTTTCCCACCATCTAGGCCTGAATATACAGGTGTCCTTTCCATGGCCTTGTTTGTGACACCTGTTCAACTCACAGTTAAAAGTACATCGTAATCATACATAGGCAATTTTGATGACAGATGACATTATGAAGCAAAGTTAGATGCCAGGTCCAGGGTCTATGATTATGCACATACATTATCCGATAGGATATATGTAAGCTTATGCATGGAGATTTACATTTTCATTATGCATTTGACTGGGGGCAAATCAATTCCGTACACTGGGAGAAGTCCTCCTCTGCATCGTTTGTGTGCATTTATCGGCTGATTCTCTTGTGTCTGCTTCTACATTCATTTTCCATTTACCCAGTTGTTTCATTTGATTATTACCATTTTGACGAGTATGATGAGAGTGGCAAGAATTCATTCTTGTGAGTATTGGTTTTGTTAATGAGTCTTAATAATCCACTGCTCTTCCTCAGAGGCTGTAGCTTAGTTTTGCATCAGGGTTAATCCTGAGAGATTGCCTGAATAGAAACTGGACCGGTACCTCAAAACGTAAATCTGAGATAACTAGAACTAGCAGAACCAAGCATCCTGCATTATCAAGTCAAACATTTGGTACTCCCAGCAACATTTCCGAATGGTCTTAATGGTGGGAGGCCCATTTTGGTCAAGATTGCGAAAAAACAAGGGCTAGTTCAAATATTTTCAGCTTGACTGACCTTCAGTATCCTTCATGATGCACCTTCTCTACTTTCTTCCATGAAATCCAAGTCAGTGGTGAAGAACCAAAATCATCTGTCAATGTGTGAGAATATTCTCAAATATGTCTCCATCATTGTGTTTGATGGCATCCAGCTCAAATTTCTTTTATTTCAATCTTTGTACACTAGATCTGCTGCTCATTACCAACCGTGGTGGCTTCAAAGAGCATAATATTCCTGTCCGATCATCGGCCCTGAATACCTCATCTCGTCTTTGAAGACGGTGGACACGGACAAGTCTTTGAGATGCGAGACATCTTAGCACTGGAACCAAGTATCCCATGCTAATCAAGCCAGGAATAATTAGTCCTCCACAAAGCTTCGTATTCTTTTTCTGCCCAACTCATCTGCCTCTTACCTGACAACCTGGCAGATGGTTGTTACATGGCTGACAAAAGCACACTTCTTTGCCAAATATAGTAATTGCATGACATCATTGTTACAGAAGTCATGCTATCTCTTGTGATATTTTGAGCTTTTGCTCTTCCGCTACACATTGATGTAGCTATCAATGACACAAAATCCTTCCAACATATATGGTATACCATGGTATTCTCCGTCTTTTGTTGTGGCTTCCTTGCTAACACTGACAGATGGTATGTTGTCGAACGGATGGCATTTGCCTACTACAAAACTACTGCTCAAGGCCCCAGTCATGCCAGTTCCAAAACTGAAACGATGCTATTAAGTCAGTTTAGCTATTAGCATGGTAAAAGCCACCCTACAGGAGCCAGCTAAAGCTAGAGCTTTCCAAAATGCACTTGTTATCACTCTCATTATCACCATCCTCTTGGGACTTCATCACGAGTTACATGTAAGTCAACTATCGACCTCTGATGGATTGTAACAATTGACGTACATGCGTATATCAGACCTTCAGGGATGCTGGAGGAGCTGAGCAGTACGGCATTGGTTTATCTGGGACTTGAATGCTCCATCTCTTGTGGCTCTTGCTGACCTTTCCAATGTGTGCATGCATATGATTTGTTGTCCACCAACAATGGTCACCCCATCTGTTCAATAATCTAATTCAATGACTCTTGCATGACAAGCTTTCCAAAGCAACTCATGCCATTTGATGATTTCAGGGTTGGTTTATGATCTTAAAGCAATGGTTCCCCATCCAGTGAGATTGTTGATGGTCTTCGAGATGGACCTGACCACTCTACTAGAAAAAGGAGACACTTGGTTGTCTCATGATGAGCTTCCTCCAGGCACTCTGACCGACCATTCATCACTTGATTTCAGGGACCATTTGTTATGGGTCCTAGATCAGCAGTATCTCATTATTGCCTCATACCTTAGCTTGATGGTCCTGGAGACCAAATGTTCCTTGATTCTGTATGCATCCCTGATCCAACTTACCATTGATTGTATGTTTAGGAATGAACCTGTAATGAGAAGTGATGGGGATTTCTGTCAAGTGTACTCTTGTTGGCCAGGAGGAGATGAAGCCGGACATGCCAATGAGTTCTATGATTGCACCAACCACGAGTTCTCCTCATCTCTGCTCTGTTGATCCAAGACCCCTAGGGAACATACTTTGAAGCTTGACGTCTGGTCTGACCTGGAGGAATGTAATCGGAATTTCATATAAATCAGTGTTGATTCTGGTGCCCCTGGGAGTCCACTCTTGATGCCCAAGTAGATGAAAAGCATGTGAACCAACTGGCATCGTGTCACTTGGTGATGCTGTTCTAGTCCCAGTGAAATTTGACTCTATTAGCCTGTGAAGTGGTCCAACAGGACCAAGTAATGGGGTGTCAAAGCTGTACTTCGTGGAGGAAGCCAATCTTAACTTGTTCCTTTGAATCTTGCAGTACCTAACGACCAGACAGGGTTTGGAAATCTGATGCTCGCAGTCTGCTTTATGGATACAACCAAAAAGTGTAGTACAGCAAAAATCCTCGCCATGTAAATGAGAGATTATGGGTTTTGTCTCGCTTGGTATTCAATGACTCGTCTTGGAGAGACAAATCTGTGTTTTTTCCACAAGGTGGAGAATCATGATGTAGATTATTGCTTTAGCCTCTAGCATAATGTAATATTGCATCTACTAACAAGCAAGCTGCCTTAGGCTGAAGTTCATTGCCAATACATCTAGCCAGCTAATAGCTGTAAGATCAGCTATAAGTAGTCAGGAATGGTTACATTCTGTTCTTTGGTGCAGTAAGTTCATTTTCAGAGTTGCATTCGAAGTTCAATCAAATGTTGATGATGCAAATACATGTATCTCTTAAAAAGGGCATCAGTTGCCTCAGGGTGACATGGAACCAGCCAACTCTGCGTGTTGAGTTTCACATCTGTAGCGTCACTGATCTAGGGAAAATCTCAATTCGCTGAATAGATGGTGAGAGACGAAATGTGTCTGGAAACCTCCCCTCCATAAAGGAATAAGACGCCTGACTTCGACACCAGTGCCAGAAGGTGATTTTACGATGAACTGTTCTTATTGAGCTTCTTACAATGAAAAACAGTTTGAGCTTCACATTTTGGTGACCCTCGAGAGCCTTGAATGTGAAGACATGGAATATATATAAGAAAAAAGATCAAAGAAAACCCAGCTGAATGTGCTGTCTTAATATGTTAGATTTCCGCTCCATTTCTTCGCTTTCCTTGATCAGGTTTTTCGTTCTAATACTTCAGCGACAGCTAGCCTTGAGATACTTACCTTGTCTCATCTTACAGCAGCGGACTGTTTGGTAGATCTTAGATACACACATAGCCTTCAGATTTATCACCAATTTGCCAATTTTTTTCTTATATTTCACACCTTGATTACATGAACCGAGCCGCAGGTGAAACTGAAAGGTTTGGTCCTGAGCTTCCAAAGGGAGCGTTCCTTCCAGTTCTGTACTAATGGTCACCTGGCACATTTCAAGCATTCGTTTACTGAACCTGAGTCACCCTTCCACGAGAGATTTGTACTTCGGTCTAAAAAGATCAAGTGATGCACTGAATGGGCTGTTCCTTGAGTTTCCAAGGTTTCTGAGGAGACCGGAGTAATGATGGGAAGCGCTTTGAGACAGTATTACAGTGGAAAGCGCTATACATAAAAGCTTCGTGTTGTTTGTTAGCCATTGTTTAATAATTTCCGTATACCGGTACATGTAAATGCGCAGGGAAATAAACAATGTTGCTTCTGCGCGGACTTGTTTTGAAAATCTTTGTTGTGTATTTGTTATCTTGGGGAAAGTTCGATTGTTCCATCTACTTGCGGCACAGCAATTACTGCCTGCACTTGGGAATTTGTGTGATATTAGTTTCCTGAATCTATTTTTTGCCCCAATACGGTATTGATGAGGCAGAATGGCACTGTCGGTACATTCTTGAGAATGCACACATATCCTGTGTGTGTAGCTATTGA
>NMRB01000690.1:129033-152921 GCA_002633025.1 Notospermus geniculatus | reverse complement strand
TTCCGACCGCCAAAGCGACAAGATTTGGCGCTTCTGATTGGCTGATGTCTAGTCGCGCCACCAGTCTCGTAGGCTGTCGCCCAGATTTTGTCGCTCGTGTGCGGTGCCTTTACCCACCCGTCTTCATTAAATGGGGCCCCTAGCCCACTGCCTCAATAGGTGTCACTAGTGGTTAAAAAACTATTGAAATGAAACTGACATCCCGGTCCTGATCAATTTCCCACACAAAAGGCGTCCGGATAGGACCGGGTTTCGTTGTGCTGCCCTCAATCGTAGCTAGGATCCCCATTCCACTTGCCGAGTTCTGTACAAAGCCATACTGAGGCCATCAGAAGAATGGTCAGTCTGATGGTTCCTGTCAGTACTGCCCTTCTTGGAAAAACCTCCACTCTTTCAGCTACAAACAACAGCCGGGACCCAGTACTGAGTAGTGGTCCTGGCAATTGGAATTCAAATCTGAGTACCTGATCCTATTTATTATGAAAATCGAAATCTAATACAAAATATAGGCCAGGTTGAATATGGCAATTTAATTACCTTGAATCTAAATGTGTGTACAGATCTAATACTTGATATCAGTGTCCAATCATTTCGATGCATTGTTCATCATGTGGGTCATGACACGGCACTACTTTTCAATCCAGGCGATGGGGAAACAGAGCCAATAGAAATTACCTATACGTCGATTGTACTATATATGGCGTAGGATGTTTTAATAGGGCAGGTGCGTCGATGATACTATGGAGGAAAGGGCGGAATACGGGATGTGGAGTGTGGAATGTTATCCACATTTTAACGGGGATTATTATTACTCTGACTCTGAGGATTACAACTATGAAAGAGAATGGTAAGTTTCAAGTGCCGTCATTTCTTTGAGGACTTTCTGTCCTCAAAATGAAGGTGATGTCCCCTGTTTGTGTTTTATTGATCGTGGTTATAAGCCTATGTACATTAGGCCTACCTGTACAGAGTGTCCTGCTTGATCCGTTCTTGTTGTTTTCTAGGCTCGGATTCCGTATGCATTAAAGTCCTGCTTTCGGGTTTGTTTTCAGTTGGGATATGTTGTCTCCATATCTTTCTTTTGACAACCTGTTGAAGGTTTTATAGCTACCGATATGCCTAATCTCTCATGAAGGATTTGATGTGAATGATAAATGACTTGGACAAGTTGAATGTTTCGGAAAATTTACCGGAATCTCGCTGTTACTGTCATTTCTTACTCAGCCAAGGAACTACATGTAACTAGGTACAGGTGTAACGTTTTTCAGTGAGGCCCGTGTGCCAGTGTGACATTACAATAGATTGACGGAATAAGCAGCAACTTGACAATGGGCGATACACAGAGAAACAGCGAGTCCGTTTCCCAGTGTGTTTCGACCAATGGGAATCGCACAGAAAAATGGCCACACTAAAAATGTTACACCTGTACTAGGCCCTTGCTGATTTGATTATCGCCTGATTCAAGGTCAGTTGAAGTACAGGTTGTGTTGGCAAAGAAATCTCAGTGGTCAGCAGTAACTGAACCAAGATCTTTGTTGCTGACATGCCATGGTCATCCGTCAGATGTAGGCCAATGCGTATAAGGCTATTCAGTTGAATCAAAAATATCTTTATCTATTTTTGGTTAAATGCCTTCTTTGATTATGACCAATGTAGGCCTACTCGGTACTTGAACATCAATTTGTGACTTTCCAACCAGAATATTGCTTCTTACCACTTTAATCTGAGAATTCCTGATTGCTGTCATTAAAATTAGCAGCTAATTGCTCATCAGCTGGCAGAAACACAATATGATTAATAGAAAAAATTGCCTTGAAGCAATTTGGTAATTTTCGCTGAATTGTCAGTGAATTATTACTTCGGAATTTAATCACCGTTGGATGAGTTGATGGGACTGATGGATAGATAGAATAGATTGATGTTGACTTCAGTCTGGTCATGGAGGTGAACGGACAGTGTCTGAGGTCACAGGTGTTGGTGTTCCCACATGTCAGCCACTGCTCTTTTTGATGGCCGGCATTCCTCTAAGGTGAGCTAATCCTCATTTATTGTTCCCACGTATAATGCCCATCCTGAGGTCAGTGGTACTTCCTACTCGCTCCCTACGTCACCTTCTGTGATTTGAGTTGTCTTAGTGTGCTGTGACATCTCCATGTACATTCTTAGCCAAAAAGGTTCTTTAGGGGTTCTTTGTGCCACACCAGAGGAACCCCAAGGTTCTATATAGAACCTTCTGTAAAGAACCCGAAAGGGTTCCATATAGAACCTTTCTGTCACCAAAGAACCCATAAAGGTTCCAGTTAGAACCCTTTTCTGAGGGAAAGGTTCCATCTGGAACCTCTAAAGGTTCTTAAACAACCCGAGGGTTCTTAAATCGGAGGGTTCTCCTGGTGTGGCACCAAAGAACCTTTTCGGCTAAGAGTGTAATGTGCTGTGACGTCACAATGCACAGTGTCGTCTTCATGTGCAGCGACATAGGGTGAGCGAGCGCTGAAGAACCACTGATTACCTCAGGATGATGATACCTGACAGCAACAGCTTTTCCTGGTGAGGTCATGCCCTACTGTGACTTCAACAGGCAACAATCGTTATGACTGGCTGTGTAACTCTTGATATCCGATATTAATGTCCTGTCATCATGCAATCCTGATTAAAAGCATTCATATCAGATCACTGCTTTACATTGGTTAAATTTAGATGAGTCTTATGAGATATTTCCGTGACAAACATTCGAGAAACCATCGATTGTTGAGAACATTCTTGAGCAGAGGAGTATGAGATATGAGATTGTCTGCATGCCATTTGTGACAAGTTTCCCACCC
The DNA here is from genome assembly GCA_002633025.1 of Notospermus geniculatus. Lineage (NCBI taxonomy): Eukaryota > Metazoa > Nemertea > Pilidiophora > Heteronemertea > Lineidae > Notospermus > Notospermus geniculatus. Next base: position 150,099 of record NMRB01000690.1, on the reverse strand, counting down.
TATCCTGTGATATATTCAAGTGGATGTTGTGTATGTTTACTCATCTGTATCATGATGTTGTCGACGTCCTCCCTGTGAGTGGGAGGCAACACATGATGTCATCTGCTTGCTTTCGTGACGTCATCTCTCATACAACGTGGATTTGTACAGTCATATTTACACACGGCAGATGTTTGAGAGCTCTCAGTGACCGTGGTTGTATGAGTCATACATGCCTGGACCTTTATTTCCTATCAGCTGTACTTTCCCATGTTTTATCAAATCGATTTGAATAATACAATGTGTTCAGTGCACCAGTTGCCACATGTCTCTGGCATGAAAATATTTAAAATTCCCTTTGATTTGAAGAGGTCTTCTCATTCCTTTCTGGAGCATTCAAGGATGTTGGTAAACAGTTGTGTTCTACTTTGTTTACCAAGCATTTAAACCTTCGATATCAGAATTTTTAGAAAGGTGTACTTTCCTTTACCGTGTCACAAGATGACTTCCAGACTCAACCCTGAAAATCTGTTGCCATCTCTATCTATATCTGGAGTATGCTGGGGATGCTGGTGAACTCCTGTAGCGGCCTAGATTTACCATCCTCCCATCGCAGAGCTTCGGTCTTGCTCCTCTTCGTGCGCTCGGAGCGTATGAAGAGGAGCGAGACCAAAGCTCTGCGATGGGAGGATGAGATTTACTTACTGACCATTCAAAGTTTTTGCTTGATATTGTAAAGTCTGGAGTGGGGAGTTGTAAAGTTGATCTTACGAGGTTACAAATTGCTGATTCCTCATGTTCTGCTGAAAAAAACCTGTATCGTTTACTTTTGATCAAGAGGTTGTGTTTATCTTTGTGACAGGTTATGATTCACGGTGATATTGATCACTTTATATTATGATCACATTAGATGTAGAACGCCATGACAAATACGCGAGTGTCATCTCTAATTTCCTTATGTCTACCACAGCCTTTTGTGATTGCTCTCTGGGGAAATATCTCGGGGCATGATAGATGGTAAGAAGATACTCACGGGGTGTTGGAGAACTGCTTGCCACAATGGTGTTGAACCTTAAGTTGTTGGCTTGTCCAGGCTCTTTTAGGCATTTATCAATGCCCGGATACAATTACAGGCCATTTCTTGTCTTGCAGACATGAAAAAAGTTACATAATTGTATTGTTGATATTGTGCCAGCTTGATGTGGTATTGGCATGGCATTACCCGATGGGAAAAGAGGGGTCCCTCCACTTGTGGTAAGGAGGAACTAGTTCATTGAAGTAGTTGCTAGATCCCATCTTGTATTACCATGTACAGTCTTTCAAATAAGTAAATGGACAGCGTGTTTTTCAAATATCTCCGAGATAAAACAAGATAATTGAATGCGGTTTTCAACATAGTGTGGTATACTTACCTGGTCATATATCTCATGTATTTGGGTCTACCTAATTTTAAGCCTTTGTTATGTAACAGGCTATTTAAAAAAGGTCCAGAAATTAACTTTTTTATTTCTAATTTTTTTCAACAGATTTGGCACTGATATGATCAGGTGATTGACATGAAAGACTCTTTGCCAAAAAAATCGGTGAAAGCTGCTGTCTTTTGCGTGATATCTCAAAATATCAAAATTTGAGATTTTTGATATTTTGATATATTGAATATTGTTTTGCTGTTATTCGCTGCCAGACATGATAACAAGATGGCTACGAAATTTTCCACGTGTTTCCATCACCGAATCAGCAGAAAATATTATGTGAAATCTGGAGGCTGAATAAAGAGGCTGAATATCATGACATTTAAATGAAAAAAGGATTCAAAAATTGCATAAATTATCATGAGGGAATGAATGCTACCAAATGACTTTAAAAAATGATCGAATATATCAAAATTTCAAAAATCTCAAATTTTGATATTTTGAGATATTACGAAAACGGAAAAACATTTTCAATATCTTTTTGCGCAAAAACTCTTATTATCAATCACCTCATCACAACACTTTGAATTCTGCTGAAAAAAACTTGAAATAAAAAAGTTGATTTCTGGATAAGACTGTACACTAGTGTAGTGAAGAGTATCTCTTATGCTTTGAACTGCCTTTTACCTTGGGGGGGGGGGTATTGGACTATAATAAGTTCTGTTCCTTCGATAAAAATGACCCTTCCTCCAATAGTCCATCGACAAAGACATGGGCTGGTATTCATAAAAGCTACCAAATGCTTTTACTTCAAGTTTTGTAGTACATTTACATTAGACCTTGCTGTGCAAATCTTAAGTAAAAGCATTTGCTAACTTTTATGAATACCGGCCGTGGGCATATTGAGGTTAATAATGGTCCCTTTAACACTACTTCAGTTCGATCAAGGGTAGTGTAGGCCTTGATTCATAATCTAAAATGAGTTATTTGTGATTTTATGAGTCACATCCTCTTGTTCCTTTTATCTGTCTGATGAGCTAGTCCATGATTTGGATTTGAATGATTTTGTTTGTTTGTATTTCATTTTTCCGTCAGGGCCGACGCTACAGCATTACTGACCCTGCTAAGTACGGAGGAGGCCGTCACAAGCTACTCATGTTCCTCACTTGGATGGGGTCTTTTACGTGCCCTTGCAAAGACACAAGGTACAAGGCACCACGGCTTACTGTCCCATTCGACGGACGTGAAGAGCCGGGAATTAAATCCCATATGGCCCGGGCTGGATTCGAACCCGGGACCTGCCGCTTGCTAAGCGGACGTGATAACCGCTAGGCTATCAGGCTCCTCGTGAATGATTTGAATGATTGTCTCGGCCATATTGTTCAGCCAAGTATGATGGCCGGCCAACTCTCAAATTGTACTTTCTCAAGATGACATAACAATGACAGTGACTATTGAATGTCTTGAGCCATGCAGCCCCAATTCAACACACAATGTTTGCATGTGTAGACTTGCTGGCTTATTCATGTTTGGTCAGGAATTTGGCTTCGAACTTTCCTATATCTTGGGCCGATTTCACAAAGCATGTTTACGACATACATGTAGACGCGTGTAACTTAATTCACTAAATGCACGCACTTCCACCATGCATTTGACGAAGTTACACGCGTCGAAGTCTTAAACGCCCTTTTTGTGAAATCGGCCCTTTGTATTTATCGTCTTCCTGCACAGCTACCTCTTACGAGGCAGTCGTTTTGGGCCGAACACAGTTAAAGGGGACAGCTTGTCACCAAATTGTGATACTTGACATGCTTGAATGAAAGATAAGTTGTTCCATATCCTCCTGTGCCACTCAAGATCAAATTGGTGTGAGGTACGGCATGTACGGTCCTCAATTCTAAGAACTTTCGCTTCTTCCCAAGATCAACTTCAAGGTCTCACATAATTGAACGCTGAGGACGATCAATAAGGCAATTCCATTAACTCCATTGAGATGGAAACATAGATATCGTTCAGTGTCAAACGTGTTGTGAAAACGGATGCTGCAGTCCACAAGCAGAAAATGGATGGTTTTTGTCATGAGTGAGGATTAAGTCTGATGATTTAAACGGTCTTTTATCCCTCTTTCCTGGATGTATTGGTTCTTTCCATAAGTAAGACATGAGGGAGAACTCGATGATGATGCAGGTCCTTCAGAAAAGTACCATGGTCCATTACTGGATGCTTCCTGGGAAATCCCACAGAAACATCAGAAACATTTATCTTTTCTCAACCTTTGGGAGGCTTTTGTACCTTTGGATTTAGGACTTTGGGGGCGGGGGGAGGGGGGCTCAGCATTGATATCCACCTTACCATTGCTCAGTTTCAGCCCTACGAGCCGTATAGAGTTCTCCCTTCCAGTCCTCAATAGAATGTATTGGATGTCACTGAGGACAGTTCTGTTTCCTATTATTCAGATGAACCTATTCAGATATATGGCTACAGTATCTCACTTATACTGTCAATATCAGTTGCAGAATCTGATGCCATCGACTGGATGCTGTTCAGCAATGTCACGGAGTTGGTACACTCAAATTTCGGTTTTATCCAATAAAATGGGCGAACACGTCACATTCCCGTATACATCCTCTTCTCTGTTGCATCGATCCAATTACATCACGAGTCATTATCAGTAATTCTAGCTGTTGGCTGGTCAAAAAAAGGTCTGTAAGCTAGTTATCGGCAGCTACACTGTCGATGTCGTGGGATGTTCTAAAGGTTTATCCTTTAGTGTTCAAAAATTGTCCATGTCTATCATCACGTAGTTGATGGTGACTTGATGAGGCAACAAGAAGTTTGCAAAACACGTAATTGCAACATTATATCATTGGTTATCCCAGCTGCTACCCAAAATGGGTAGGCCTAGATTGACTCATTGCTCAGTTGGCTTGATGGGGAATTCATAGCAGCATAGTGAAATAACCATGCCTGCCATCTCAGAGTGTGATGGTTCAATTTGTGGTCATATTTGCCCACCAGTGTTGTTGATTACCTTGACACAACATGCCTTTCTCCAGCCAGGGGCTCCAGTTTCCTTCTGCATTGTTTTACTGTCATTATTGATCTGGTGGATAATACAGAACTAAATTCCACTTAAAGTGCCCACAGGTCGACATTGCGTCTTGAAGCAACTTGACGGAGCCGTCGCAGATCAAAAAACTACCACGCACAGGTCGACATTTCAGCGATTGAGAGGAACTCGGAGCAACTGGCAGTTATGCCTCGAAACTGGCAGTTATGCCTCGAACAGCACGCTCATGATGCATCCGGCAGTTGCTCAGAGACGCAAGCGCGCTCAGGTCGACAAAATCGGCAACTGATCAGTCACTCCGAGTTGCGTCCATTGCCGGAAAGCTAGTTGCCGCGAGTTGATTCAGGACACAATGTCAACCTGTGGGCACCTAGTTACTCTTCATCAGCTCTACGTGCAGCCAACTTGGAGATGAGGCTTCTCAAGCAATCTGCCAACTATCTTTGTCTCTCATGGGGGATGATTCACCTAACTAGACTCTGATTGACGGACCTTATTAAATTACTCACTCTGTCTCCGAAATAATCGAAGTCGTGGACGTGATCACTGGGCGCAACCAGTGTCCATTCTTCCCAGATTGTCTGTTCTGGGGCAAGACGGAGTAGACCCTTAGAAAAGGGAGAGATGTGTAGTTGGCTGTGCATCTCGGTGCAGAACCATTAATGTAACTTATTGTTAGCATTCATTTGGCTCTCCTCACCAGGAAAAAGGGATAAAAGTGCTTCTAATGTATCGTAGTTGAAATCTGACCTCAGCCAGAATGGTCTGACTCGAGCAAAGTGGTTTTTCTCGGGGCCTACAATTCGTGGAATATTATGTATCAATAAAAGCAATGTACTTCATTGACATCTGTAATACTCCTTGCCTCATCCATCTTGCAACATCAAGGGATCCCTATATTGAATTATCCGCCCCCTCAACCGCTGGGACATGTCTTATTCCACGAAACGTAAACCTAATCCTGAGGGAGGGACGATATATTTAACGTGGAAAATACAATTATGGTAAAAATATCCTGGGCTATCCTTTGAAAATGAGTACTATGGGGTTTCCGTGTAACTGGGATTTTTTTTCTTCCTGTCAGGAGAATTTTCCTTGAGGGAGGCAGTTTCTCTTCAGCGTCTCCATTCTATGTATGTTTCAATTCTCTAACAATTTTCTTGCGCCTGTAGTTCACCAAATGCCTTCGATTTCATACTTAAGTTTCTATGGGATTTTTCAGCTAAAGTTTACACAATAACGACACACCAGGATCTAATCTGTCTCTAATCTTGAGAAGTTTTCCTTTTGTTCCAAAGGCAGATGAGTCACACTCTAGAGAGTGTCTGAATGTTAAACATTAGAAAAAGAGTTTTTCTTGTCTGTGTATCATGAATTGCGATAGACAAGTTATCCCTGAACATGCAAGAATAGACACATTGCTCATCGTCATTCTTCTCGGCTCTTCGTCTTCGATTTTTTCCCCAGTCTACAGAATTGCCTGACGACATGCCCGTTTTGTATTGCCATTCCCAAGACACTTAAAACCGTCTCAAATTGCCCTGACTCAAATGAATCGATGTGTATGATTTCAATTCTCCAAAGAATTTGGTCCAGACAGCATCATACAGAGTATGGTTGGTCTTTCTCGGGGGGTTCAAATCCATGAAGTCAATCTTCGCGGCCCCTTTGGGTAATTGGGAAATTTTCCGTTTTGTGTAAGGGGAAGTATTCTTGGCCATCTAAAAGAACAACCCTGACCTTTTGTCATATAAATTCCTTAAAAATGCACTCATCTGAAGGAAACCTTATGGAAGATGCCATCTCCTGACAGGGTTTCCGCCAGGATTTTTTTCCAGGGTACGACCTGGGGGGGGGAGAGAAAAAAAATTTCAAAATTTTTTAAAAAAAAATTTTTTTTCAATTTTTTTTGAAAAAAAAAAAAAAATCAAATTTTTTTTTCTGTTAATAATGGCCTCCAGAGTCATTTTTTACACTCCAAAATGCAAAATTAGTCTTCCTTCTGCATGAAAGTTGCATTTGTAATGTAACAAATTTAAGAAAAACATTACTGAAGTGATTTTTACAGGGTACTATATCGTACCCTCAAATTTCTTTAGGGTACTATATTTGTACCCAAAGTACCCTCTGGCGGGGACCCTGCCTGATGGCCTGAATGAACAACCACGTCTGGTGTGTGCTCACTTCTGTTTCATTACCTGCAATGAAAAAAGGGTGGCATTTCATTCCACAATCAGTTTGAATTCAAGAAAGGGATAATGAACATTTGCGAGAGGCACCCCCTCATCTCATGTCAGCCTCCCTCAAGGGACACATTACGCCCCATCTTCCATTTGTAGATTCCTAATTTCAAACACTGATGATCCCTTTTACATCTTCAGCTGATGACAACAGAATCTGAAAAGCAGGGAGTTTTAGAATTTCAAATATTCTTGGTTTATTCAAGGGATATGCGCTGTTGATCTGGCGTGGAATTTCAAATCGATCTTTGACATTTTGCTGTTCTGGATGCTAAATGTTGAATGTTGTCATTTGAGTGGTTGGTGTCAATCAAGCTTTTTATATCGGGCTCATCTCGATGACTTGAAGTATCAACAAGTATCGGGGAAATATTGGGGTTTGTAGTACGGAATCCACTCATTAAAGATGGCTACCATGAGGAGTTTGTTTGACTTCTTATCCCGACAGAGCGGCGCTGCAAGTGGATGTTAAAACAGAGGAAGGCATTTTGGCATCATGTCAAACCGCCTCTGACGCTGTGCAAGTGGTGGTACTCAAGTTGCCCATTGGATATGGCAGCACCAATCAACAGTTCGAATGGCCAGATTTTTCACCTGCGTTCATGCAGCCTCGACTCTTTCAGTTTCTGCTTAACTGCTGCGAAGGATTTCTTGCCAATTTGACTCCAAACAATGCCACCGAAAGACTGCAGTCCCTCAGATCAATCAGTTGCTTAACTGGGTCATCAGAAACCTGCTCTGTTTTCAAGAGAATGCCCACTCACACCTCTACGGGTTTTACTCTCCCTAAATTACCTCCTCCTGACATGAATGTCAAGGCTTGTGGGCCCCTAATGGAGGACATTACTCGGTTGTTTAAGAGCTCCGTCAATAATGCCATCCTGACAATAAATGGCTCCTCATACGATAAATCTGCGAGAAGTAACACTTTCCCATATAGTATCTCTTGTAGATGAAGGGGAGATCTCTATGGTTTATACCAAGGATGCAAGGATAACTTACTGTTTCAGTTGTTCAGTTTCAGCCTCGGTTAAATGTTTCCCTCCCTGGCCCTGCATCATTTTAAGCCTCATGCATCATTCTGAAAAGGATTATTTTTTGTCTTTACAGCTTTGGCAAGCGCACTGCCACCAGCAACAGACGTCCCAATGAGTGCCTTATTTTGGAACCATCAGATATGATAGTTGTAAGTACCGGGTATTGTCTTGTTTCTTGAAGCAAATGTTGTCTTTATTCTTCAAACGATCTGCTGGAAACGTGTGAAGTGTTTTTGAGTAGGAAAATGTGTGATGCTGGAATGGCCGTCAGAGGATATCCAGTGGATGGGTAATGGGGATCCTAGCTTGACAGAGGGCAGCACACCGAAACCCGGTCCTAATACAATGGATGCCTTTTGTGTGGGAAATTGATCAGGACCGGGATGTCAGTTTCATTTCAATAGATTTAACCACTAGTGACACCTATTGAAAAAGTCTGCTATCGTCCCCATTCTACGGAGTACCGGTAACAAGATTTACGTGTTTGATGGCCATCACCGTCTCCAGAAGAAGAAGATCTTTAACTACCCAATCTGGAAATGTCAACAAGACAGTGTCATCCTTCATCAACCAACCAATCATTATCGATCTGTCTCTTCTGCAAATACCAAGCTGCTCTGATCCAACAAACTTTATCGATACACCAATTACGTGTTGCAAACCAGTCATTTACTCCGAGATTGCATTCAGCATACCAATACCTCTCTAAAAACTGATCACATCCAGGACGAACGATATTTGACTTTCAAATTCTGGGGATTTCGGAATCGGGAATTGATCTGGCTAGATTCCATTGGTTGCGTCAATGGCTGCCAAGTGACGCACGTCTGCTGAGCCGTAAACTCCGTGTTGACAATCGGTGATGAATGGCAAGTTAGATGTGGCCCACAGGAATCTCTCATTGATTTTCGGGAGTTTATGCTGTGGGGGGGGGGGGTAGAGATTGATGGAGATTTTATCGTCCTATTTTGTGACTGTTTGACAGTTTTCCTGCCTGAGTTACACCGACCTGATTGGTGTGGTGAGAACATAGAGTTGTAATAAAAGTAGGCTTGGAAAGTTATGATATTTTGACAGAAGTGGAAAGGGTGATAAAGATTGGGTGACAGGTCATTTGAGCTAGTTCAGAAGAAGATCCTTGGCGCTGTTCGTTTCAAGTTCAGAGAGTTCTAATTTCTAGTAGAGATGCTTGACACCTTAAAGAGTTAACTTCCACAACTGAAGGAACGTATAGGAGATTGAAAGCAATCTCTTTATTCTCGTGAGTTTTTAATTTCTTTGAAAGAGTTCCATTTGGGAATTATATTAATTAATGGTATATTACCTGGTCAATTAAGCTCTTATTTCATGCAGCGTTAGGAAATACCCATGGGTCTGTGTCACCTGGATTGACCTCCTGGCACACACACTATAGTGTGCAAATCTAATCAACAATTAATTAAAATGCTTTAATATTGCATGCGACTAAGACTTAATACAAGACTCTCTAGTTCATAAAGGCAGGGCACCAAAATTTTTGATTGTGTTAGTGAATTAATGTGGAAACGAACAGGTTTTTTGTTTGTCTCAAGTTTTCCAGCTGCTTGGAAGACTCCCACAGAGTTTAATTATACCATCAAGCGAACATGGATAATCGAGCAACTTATCATTTTTTGCATCTACATGTAGGCATGTTTTATGTTCTGCTCTCACTACATGGACTGAAAATCGGATTAGATCTCATAAAAAACTAATCATCTTTCTTAATTGATATTTTTCCTTGGTGACTTCATTCAGAAGATTAATGAAGGCAGGGTTGGTGGTTATCTCGTAAGGAAAGACTTTGAGGCTGTGTGTGATTATCTTTCTAGTCCTGGCCAATCTTGGGCATCATTCTGTTTTGAAATGCATGATGAGATTTCTTGAGTCACAGAATTTGTGGTCGGTGAGAAGCGAAAAGCTGCTCTATTATGAACTGCGGCTGATTCTCATTCCTGTCAGTGTGGAAGCAGGTTGCTGGAACTGATCTTGATCATGGCGGCCCTGAATGCCCATTCAGTTATCATGTTTGGCTACAGTTCAGTGTTGCATCGCTATATCTAGACAATAGGCATTTAGTGTCCCTCCATACATCGTTTTGGCAATGATGACATCATCCTCCACTCATCCCAATCCCCATGGCCCATTCTCAGTATTTGTTGTGGCAGATCTGTCAATTTTTACTCCGGGAATGTCCTCGTGCCACCATGATATGATGGTTCCTCGATTCGGCTGTAATCACCTGTCAAGTTTGGAGGGTGGTGGGTAGTCAAGGTTGAACATACGGGGTTGCTGCTGTTTGTTGATAAGCCAAACCATCCATTTACGATCAGCCCATTCTTATTTGCATCCATTCCTTTGTGGCTAGTCCAAGGTCAACCAATGTCGATTGCAGTTTGGGTGAATGTTCAGAAGGTCTGATTCCAGTCAAAGCACATTTGTTTTACATGGTCAAGATCTTCCAGCAAGAACTCGAAGTAATTTCTTGCCTCAAGTTTCTGTTCTACTCAAACACAGAAACCTGTACCAGCAATATTGCTCCAGCGTGTTTATAATAACCAGGAAATTTTTCCTGCATCTGCAATTCCAGTACACTGTATATGATTGGTTCGTCAGTCACCATCATGTGACCATTTACGTAATTTGATTGGTAAATTGTCATCAAGTGACTGCCTTATATGATTAGTTGAATGAACAAATTGTGTGATTTGATTGGTTCAATTCCCTTGACTTGACCAATTCTGACGAGATCTTCTGAATTGCATCCTGCAAGAGTCGTAATGAGATGTACTCAAGTTTGACCTGTACTTTAGCCCGATGCCTTTTGATATTAGTGTGTTGATGATATGCTGAAGAGAAAATGTTGCTTTACGCAAAACCGTGATGGATAATATCAGAACGGATGTACTCCTGAGTGGATGATGATCAGCATATGATGCTTCCTGCCAGATAATATTGACATGCCGGAAATCAGCTGGCATATTGCCAAAGAATATGTTGCAAAAGTCCGTGGAAAAAATGGCAAATATCCAGGATGGTGTATTTTGTCATCCTGTCTCAGTTATGATTACTTGAAAAAGTTATTTCTCGTGTTCATTTGTAATGTTTGGCAGTTTATTGATTTCCAATTGGCCGTTTGGGAAATTGACAAGCGCTGTTGTGGCATGATGCGTGAGAATATGATATTGATACACTTTAGAGGAAGATGAAAAACTGGTGAAATCATGACTTACATGTAAATAATGATGTGTACATTTCATCATTTTGATGCGAGTTTATGGTCCTGTTATCTGGATGCAATGAACATGCATTGCACACCCTCTTGAGATGCACAGTTCATCCATGAAACCTCTATCAGTGTCCTGTATAGCCAAAGATGTCTTTCTTAAGACATCCAAAATCTTCTAAAAATCCAGCCAAAAGGAGAGTTCTGAAGATCACAGGTTGCATCAGACTTTCAAAGGAATCAAGATTCCTTTAAGCGGGTGATCCACTGTTGCGATTTTGGCTTGAGACGGGGTTGCGGTCCCTTAATACGATCACCATATAAGGACTTCCGATTGCCATATAAGGTGATCGCAAGGGAACGCAACCCCGTCTCAAGCCACGATCGCGACAGTGGATTCGCCACTTTAGGGGCCTGCTATTACATAGAAGTATACGGTACACGAAAACGCCGGTTAACAATGGCTTCACGGTCATGAATCCTCGGGAAGCCTTTGTTAACCGGCATTTTCGTATACCGTATACTTCTTTGTAATAGGGGCCTAAGGGCAACATTCTGAGTGCCCTGTGGAAACACCTTACTTGGACAGTCATCATATTAGGTCAAAGCCCTTCATGATTACACTTTACAGTTTATTTCATCAAATGTTGTAATACGGGCCTACATATTGATCACCAGATTACATCAAGTGTTGTAGTATGGGCCTACGCATCGGCCATATTTAGAGATCGGACTTTGATCATCTCTCGTCTCTCATCCTAAGTGTCCTCTTCATCTGTCTGTCATGTCTGTCGCCTACTTACACACATCCTGTGATTTCTTGTCTCACCCTTAAATAGTAAGAAACAATCCTGAAATAATTGAAGATGTTTATCAATATTGAACTCAAATTTGATTGGTCATTATTCAAAATGACATAAGCCATAGATATCTTCACAGGAGTTTGAAATCGTTGTTGTTAAGCGTAGGACAGTGTGATAGCTAGGCTATCTTTATTTGTCATTCTGGAACTGTTTTTCGGATAGAAAGATGGTGCTGTGGGATTTCATTGTGAGGTGTAGCCCATGTGGGCAAAAGAGAAAACGTGCTCGGAGGTGCTGCTCTGTGAGTCGCCAGAGACTCAAGAAGAAGGTAGGTGGACACTGACCTGTGTTAAGTACAGATCATATTGAATAATTCAGTAATGTTGTACAAGACCATCACGCTCCTGTCCCTAATCAAGATGATCACATAATCCTGTCATATTCAAGGCAATTTTCTGGTTGACTCCCATTTCCTTCTCTGCCTAGCCATTCGGCACATACAGTCCTTATTTCATTAACTGATAAAAAACTGATAATTCGTCTGCATGTCATGCAATATCGAGGTGGAGTTTCCTCTTGTGTGTTTTCTTGGCACGCTTTTTGTCCATTAGGCTCGAAATTTTTTTAGTGTCTGAATGAAGAAGTCATGTTTTCCTCCGAAGTTAATGCATGTTTTTCTTCTTGAAACTTCTGTGACTTGACTTGATATGTACCGGTGTACCGGTGTACCGGTACCTTCTTGAGTGCTTCATCGACCCTTGGGGCTTGACTTCGTCTCTCAATTTGCCCGGAATGAACCACACAAGCTCTAGAATTGAAATCTAACGACAGCAAGCAAGAAATGAGACGACACCATTACACACAAGTACCGCCCACCAGTACAGGAATCCCAAGTCTCAAATGGATGACACAGTCGCCATGTCCACCGATCAAAAAATGTCTAAAAAGCCATCCTATTGTACTCGAGGGAGATGTGAGCCATCACATCTCCTGTTGGATCTTTGGATGAGTTCTAAGAGGTGCATTAGTGTTTCTGTTGATGCGTTTCCTGGGATCTTCTTCATCAGCTCCGAGAGGAATTCGTAATGTAATAGAACCACTGTCTTATTTCTTATAGCTCCTTAATGATTTAACCCTCTGCTGGGTTGGTAAATAGACTGGTTCAGGAAGTTTCATTGCTAATGGTTCAAGTTAAAGTCATGCCACTGATAGGCTCTAGTTTGGACTACAGTTTTGAAGGGGTGTTGGCCCATTGCACCATTTGACTTGACAAACAAGGAGAATTTCTTTCATGTTTTTGCAAAAGAACAAGAAAAACATCCCCTTTATCAATCCAATCTCTGCAACACCTTGTCAAACAATCCTGCTGGGCTTAATAATTGCAGAACATGGGCAAAAAATTCCTCGTTGTGAGCTCATTTTGCAAACTAAATCACCTTGTACAAGTCATTAGCTCACACTTCAAAAGAACACGTTGCTGAACATGCTGCGGTGGAACTGATTTTGACCCTGAAATGCCAACTTTTCAATCAGCATCGTCTGTTGATATAACAACAATGGACCGCTCTTTGTCAGATAATGAGAAGATGACTCCCCGGAATCTGGCTGCATCATTCACGTAAGAGATAAATCATGAACATGCTAATGAGAATTGGCAATATCTGATAGTGGAATCGAGTGCTAAATCATGCCTACATTCTAGAAATTTTCCATCAACCCTCTGTGGAGAAGGCAGGAGACGTAAAGAAGGGTGGAGAAACTAAGCAGAATTACACTATAGATTCACTTTATATTATTCATTTCAGATTCAAAAATCTTCAAACTTCTCTGAGGCAACGTGCTGTAATGAACATTAATGATTTCCAATGCCTTTTGTATTCAAATTAGTTTAACTCCGTAGGTGCCTCAGGAATGACGACTTTGAAAATGAACTTAAAAATCTAGATCGATATGGCTCAGGTGAAATCTTGCTCTGAGCAATAGCATTATCTAAGTGGCGCTATAATTGTGAAGGGGTCCTTGCCATGAGACAAGCACCATCAGTCCCTTCTGGGGTTTGTTTTCGAGTAGGTACAAGTGGCTGGATTATTCAATTCAAGCAATGTGTACATGCAGGCGCGGATCCAGGATTTTGGGCAGAGGGGGGTCAGGGCCGCCAAGGGCGGTCGTTGCAGGCGGACGTCGACGATGCCGGCGTGGACGGGGGTCTGGGGGGTCTTCCCCAGAAAATTTTGAAATCTAGAAGGCCGTAATACGCGATTTCCTGGCATCTCAGTCTCAAAATAGGAGCTTTTTTGCGGATTTTTTGCTTACTGTCGCAAATTATTGAAAAAAAAAACAATTGGTGGTGGCGAGCAGGGGGGGGTCACGACCCCCAAAACCCCCCCTCTGGATCCGCGCCTGACATGACTATGCCTCGAAGGTGTTGTTTTTGTTATTGAATTTGAACATGTATGATGATGCCTTCAGCTGTGATAGAGGGCAGCACTTGATGTTCCTTTCATCACCAGTCTGTGATAGAGTTACTGCTGCTCAGTTTCTTCCACAGTCACATTGAAAAGACTCCATCTTCAGGACTCCATCTCTGATAGACTCCGAGCCAACACAAATATTGTTTTAACTCGATTTCAAAAGATGCCAGCAACCTTGCATTTGCATAACCAAGTCTGGCAGCTACTGCTTATGTTGGGTTATCGCCGCACCCACTTGTATTGTATCATCAAACCATTTCTGTTGCTGTATTACGCAGGTTAGTGTGATAATTTCTTGACACCCGAACCAATGTCACATCTTGCTCCCTTTCTACCAAAAAAGATTAGATCAAAACCCCGAGATACCCTTGTTAGCAGTACCGACAATCATTCCTTTATTACATGGTTACGAGTGGCGTAATGCGATTGCTTTGGCAGTAACTTTGTCTCTTCTTGTTAACACTTCTATTGATAGCGTTGAGATCAATACAACAGGGATTGGAAGACAAGATGGCCAATCTTGAGAGGAAGGGAGAACTGATCAATGAGGTGATCAATACCTTACAGCTGCTGTTTGACGTAGGTGACATTAACCCGTCGGGATGAACAGCCCTGATATGTTGTCACATCTGCTTGGGTTCAAATCCATCCTGGTCACCCATTCCTGGCTCTTCACGTCTGCCGCATGGGACAGAGTTCGCAAGGGCAAGGAAAAGACCCTACCCTAGTCAGGAAGTGAGTTGCTTGAGATGGCCTCTTTCGTACTTATCAGGGCCAAAAATGCTTTGGGGAAATCCAATTCAATACTGTAGAACTTGATCTTGGGTCCTGCTAACTTGATCCTTCTAGTCCTTTCGGCGCTTTCTCAGCCACAGCTGATAGTTCGGGACAGAGGTGCTGCATGTGTTTGGTAACGTGCTTCATACAACTCACCCAGTGATTGACTGTCTCTACACTGTTGTCTTCCTTCCTTGGGCTCTGAAGTCACAAAGTCGATCCTGTCCAAAATGAAGCCATACGACGCCACATTATTACTGAATGACCTTTGATGTTATCGCTGTTGCCGATACCTCAGTATGTCTGAAGCCTTAATGAAGAGCCTCTTGTGTGAGTTCTGTCTGCCTCAGTCTTTGATCATGGAAGTCAAGATCTCATCGAGGTTGGTTCTGGTCGCCTTATCCAATAGAGAGTTCCAGCTCTAAAGATTCGATCCCTGAAGACTCCAAAGCGAAACCAGCAGCCTTTTTTGAAGGGTCACTCGTTACGAACTCTAAAATAGCATCTGTCATATAAAGGTGCCCACAGGTCGACATTGCGTCTTGAAGCAACTCGACGGATCCGTCGCAGATAAAAAACCACCACACACAGGTCGACATTTCAGCGATTGAGAGGAACTCGGAGCAACTGGCAGTTATACCTCGAACAACACGCTCAACTAGCGGATCTGGCAGTTACTCGGAGGCGCAAGCGCGCTCAGGTCGACAAAATCGGCAACTGATCAGTCGCTCCGAGTTGCTTCCATCGCCGGAAAGCTAGTTGCCGCGAGTTGCTTCAAGACACGATGTCGACCTGAGGGCACCTTTATGAGCTTCGATGTTGCCTTCCCAGTATGAGACCCTTATCGTCATTAAGCCTTGATCAGACTACCATAAAACCGTACCTCACCTCATTTTCTCTTGACTCTTACATACTGAGGACCGCTCCACTGGGACATAAATTATACAAGAAACAATTGGATTCTACTCGTCTTAGTGTCTTATACAGTATGATAGAGGAATCACATTCCAGGATTCTTTGGCAGACATGGCAAGCATTTTTATGGGAGACTGGAGGATATTGTAGGGATTAGAAAATCAATATCCGGTAATCAGCCATTGATCAGCCTGGGGGCTTTTGACGTGATGGAGAAATGGGCAGCAATGCAACATTGTGGATGTTTTCACCATTCTTGGCAAGCATTTATCACCCTTTCAAAATGTAGCGTGTATTTTGCTCTGGGAAGCTAAGGGCCGTATGCACGGGTCGGACTTCAGCCACACTTTCATTAAAGTCTGACTTTTTCTCAATGCTTCAAGCAAAGAGAATGTCAAACTTAAGCTATACTATAGGCTAAAGTCCGACCTGTGCATATGGCCCGAAATCTTTTCCGGAAGCCACCGTTGCATTTTCATGTCCTTTGCTATTTTCCCAACCCATTGCCTCCAAGCAATGGGCAAGATGGTATTAATAAAACGTGGTATACAGGGTGTGAAAAGGCATCAGTGGGTTCAGGCCTTAAGAGAACTGTATCTTCTTGCCCATTAGGTTCTTTCTTCTTTCCCCTGAGCAGAGGTTGGTCTATCAAGAAAAAGATGCCTGTAGATTTCACGATTCCACGTAACTATGTTTCAGAGCATCAGCTTGCTAAAGGTATTTGCTCACGCTTGTCACAATGAGTCAACTTGGGTACCTTGTGAACGATGCCTCTCGATACTTCCTCCATACACTGTAGACCCTGTCCTGGGGCTGTTCCCTGTGACATTTGCAGAGATCCACCAAACCCACACATCTTGCTGTGGGCTATTCTTCAAAGTGTTTACCCATACTCCCCCATAGTTTATTCCATTTGCCGTGGAACAACTTAACTTGTCCCACCCTGTCCTTAAAATAACTTCGTAATTGTTGGCAACTTTTTGGTATCTTTTTGTATGTAACAGGGGTAGACGATAAGGATTGGCCGTGTGTTCAGTGTTTGAGGACTAGAGGGGCACATGACTGGACATCCCTACCCACGAATGCCCTGCATCCCACCCTGTTTGGATTTTCACCCTGTCTATTGAAAGACTTCTACCAATCTAATGTTCGTCCGTGGATGTCTTTACAGATTGACTATCCTGATGTCCACTTGATGAAAACAAGTCAACAGCCACCATGCGCAAATATGAATTATAACCCAATGTTACCAAATAATCATAATGATGCCAAGATGATGGCACATGAAGGAAGACATATGAGAGGGCGACATGCATCCGAGGGCTGTATTGATACGGTAAGTAGTGTGAGGCTTACAGACTGATGGCAAAGATGGTTGCCGGATCAAATTCGGGAAGTTGAAGTGATGCCCCTTCAGATATCCTCTCCGTTAACATGAGGCTTAAAACTGCATGTAGATTGAACCCGTGGTCCTTTGAAGTGACAGGCACAGATCTTCCTGCTGCACCAATTTAAGGCCCATTTCTACTTCAGGTGTCTTCTGCTGTGGGGAGCGTTTGGAGCTTTCACTGGCTTTGGAATAATTAGGTTAAACCATTGAAGACTCCCCAAACCCTATGAGAACCAAACTGCCCATCGCAAACCACAGCGGGAAACACTGTAGCAAAAACGGGCCTCGGGTAGATCATTTCCATCTCGTCTCTGTCTCTCATTCTAATTCCGTCGTCGTCATTGCGACGGCTGTCGGAAATCTCCACTAATTGACAGACAGTCCGCTGGGGATGGTCAAAGGATGACGGCAAGTTGTCTGTCTGTTGTCAATGGGAATATTCCCAACGGATTCTCTCGTAACGTGTTCCTTTCAGCCTCGGCTACTCTCCGACATTGATATACTTGGCGATCGCTGTCAGAGTGGCAGGGTGGTACATCAACACCTGTCACCTCAGGGAATGAGGGTTTGAATCCAAAAAACATGTACCTGTACCGGTACCTCATTTGATGGAGGGGATGTGCCATTTGGCACATTCGGGATTCTCTCCGATGGGATCTGTTTCCACCTGCATTATACCATAAATTGAAAATATGTCAAATTCAGCTGTTTATTACCTGGGTTTACTGTACATTTCTGAAACTGCCATGAGAGTATCCTGACATTTGATCATCAACCAGAATGATGTACCTCACAAAATTGCTTTCTTTTTAGCTGGAGTTACCAGTGCCCATGTTGCCCCGACATGACCAGTTCCAGCGCACTGACCAGTACCTGAAGAGGAACTCGCGTGCTAGTGACACCTCAAGTGCTTACTCAGGCTCTGACATGATGCAGTCATCCCTTGATGATCAGGATGCGACCATGGATCTGAGCGGGCTGGCGGAAAGTTTGGTCGATTCTGATGACGAGGAGGGAAGCTATGCTGAATCAACTGATGTAAGATTTTGACTTGTAGAACACGCCCATTCAGGGTCAGACTTCAGTGTTGTGACTAGACCCTGGGTTCGGTCTTTCGCAGCCAATTTTAGGCATGTCATTTCGTAATGTGAGATTGCCTCATCATGAATTATGAAATCTGTTGCCTATAACCTGGGCGTGATGCAAAACCAAAAAAGATGAACGTAAATTTGTTGTGACCTTGACCTTGTAGGTACTAATTGAATGTCAGTCATCATGCGTGTATCCTCTGCTTCTGAGAACTTGAAATTATTTGCTTCTTCATGATCATCAATTTGGTGTTTTGATAAGAAAATCCCTGGATTGAGATGAAAGGGCATTTTGTCATATCGGCTAGTTCACTGATTGTCATGCAGGCCTTGTTGATTGAATAAATCTACTCAGAAATCATCACACTCTGTGATGGCTGAGCTGACCGTGTTGACATTTGTGCGCTTCTGCACTTTTGAGTATACGTTCACGTTGAAACGCATGTGCTGGTTGACGCCAGTCATCATAGCGTGATCGTCACGCTATATAAGGACTTGGCAACATTTCCGCCTCAAAAATGTGCGTGTGCACTTGAAAGTCACTTGCATGTCACTTCATGTTCTGTTGGAAGATTTCGTGGATGTATTGTTTGTTAGGACACAGTGAGAGATACTATGCCTGGTTTTTTTCAGTCCTACATTGTGAGGGATACCGTAAGGGAGTGTTTGGAGAAGGACCCTAACGACAGAAATGAGGACGATATTGAGATACTTCTCGATTTCATGCAGCATTTTCCAGTACGTATGAAATTACATGACTCTTTTCGTACTAAGTAGTAGACCTTACCTATCTCGGCTGTCCTNAATCATGAACATGCTAATGAGAATTGGCAATATCTGATAGTGGAATCGAGTGCTAAATCATGCCTACATTCTAGAAATTTTCCATCAACCCTTTGCATACAAAGTTTGTGGAGAAGGCAGGAGAGGTAAAGAAGGGTGGAGAAACTAAGTAGAATTACACTATAGATTCACTTTATTATTCATTTCAGATTCAAAAATCTTCAAACTTCTCTGAGGCAACGTGCTGTAATGAACATTAATGATTTCCAATGCCTTTTGTATTCAAATTAGTTTAACTCCGTAGGTGCCTGAGGAATGACGACTTTGAAAATGAACTTAAAAATCTAGATCGATATGGCTCAGGTGAAATCTTGCTCTGAGCAATAGCATTATCTAAGTGGCGCTATACTTGTGAAAGGGTTCTCGCCATGAGACAAGCACCATCAGTCCCTTCTGGGGTTTGTTTTCGAGAAGGTACAAGTGGCTGGATTATTCAATTTTAGCAATGTGTACATGACTATGCCTCGAAGGTGTTGTTTTTGTTATTGAATTTGAACATGTATGATGATGCCTTTGGCCGTGGTAGAGGGCAGCACTTGTGTAACTCATCACCAGTCTGTGATAGAGTTACTGCTGCTCAGTTTCTTCCACAGACACATTGAAAAGACTCCATCTCGAGGACTCAATCTCTGATAGACTCTGAGCCAACACAAATATTGTTCTAACTCGATTTCAAAAGATGCCAGCAACCTTGCATTTGCATAACCAGGTCTGGCTGCTCATGTTGGGTTATCGTCGCACCCACTTGTATTGTATCATCAAACCATTTCTGTTGCTGTATTACGCAGGTTAGTGTGATAATTTCTTGACACCCGAACCAATGTCACATCTTGCTCCCTTTCTACCAAAAAAGATTAGATCAAAACCCCGAGATACCCTTGTTAGCAGTACCGACAATCATTCCTTTATTGCATGGTTACGAGTGGCATAATGCGATTGCTTCGGCAGTAACTTTGTCTCTTCTTGTTAACACTTCTATTGATAGCGTTGAGATCAATACAACAGGGATTGGAAGACAAGATGGCCAATCTTGAGAGGAAGGGAGAACTGATCAATGAGGTGATCAATACCTTACAGCTGCTGTTTGACGTAGGTGACATTAACCCGTCGGGATGAACAGCCCTGATATGTTGTCACATCTGCTTGGGTTCAAATCCATCCTGGTCACCCATTCCTGGCTCTTCACGTCTGCCGCATAGGACAGAGTTTGCAAGGGCAAGGAAAAGACCCTACCCTAGTCAGGAAGTGAGTTGCTTGAGATGGCCTCTTTCGTACTTATCAGGGCCAATAATGCTTTGGGGAAATCCAATCCAATACTGTAGAACTTGATCTTGGGTCCTGCTAACTTGATCCTTCTACACTGTAGTCCTTTCGGCGCTTTCTCAGCCACAGCTGATAGTTCGGGACAGAGGTGCTGCGTGTGTTTGGTAACGTGCTTCATACAACTCGCCCAGTGATTGCCTGTCTCTACACTGTTGTCTTCCTTCCTTGGGCTCTGAAGTCACAAAGTCGATCCTGTCCAAAATGAAGCCATACGACGCCACATTATTACTGAATGACCTTTGATGTTATCGCTGTTGCCGATACCTCAGTATGTCTGAAGCCTTAATGAAGAGCCTCTTGTGTGAGTTCTGTCTGCCTCAGTCTTTGATCATGGAAGTCAAAATCTCATCGAGGTTGGTTCTGGTCGCCTTATCCAATAGAGAGTTCCAGCTCTAAAGATTCGATCCCTGAAGACTCCAAAGCGAAACCAGCAGCCTTTTTTGAAGGGTCACTCGTTACGAACTCTAAAATAGC
>NMRB01000690.1:9567-22288 GCA_002633025.1 Notospermus geniculatus | reverse complement strand
CCCTGGCACCCCTATCGAGCTGATTTAGTAGCGCCATGCATGAATTAGATCTTGGCCAATAGACTGACAGACCTTATTACATTATGCCGAAGGCGTGGTGACGAAAATCATTCTCCAAGCGTGGGGTAGATTGGCAGTAGGGGCATTAATAGTGTAAGACTGTAGTATGGAGACATTTCGTTGGAGAATATCGTACTATACGTCGCCGCATAAGTAATTTTCGTCCGTTACGTCGTTTAGCTGCAAGATACCTAGTGGGACCCAGTTGTGCCTACAAACAGGAATATTCCCAGCAGGAGACCAGTCAGACCTAATCGTGACAGACAAAAGGGATAAACAGATCCACCTTGTCGAGATTACGGTCTGCTCGGACGCCGCAGTCCTCGAAAGGGCGGACGAGAAGCGTGTCAAATACCAAGCTTTAGCAACTGACCTTGCCGCAACCCACCAGGGATTCCGTGTCAACGTGATCCCTATCGCCGTGGGGACGCTCGGCACCCTAAAATCCGTGGTTAGGGAGGTTAAGGCGCTAGGCAATCTGGTCGAGAGTGAGGGTGCTTTTCTAAGAGCGGTCCAGAGGGCAGCCATCTTTGGCTCAGCCATGACCATAAAGCGCCATCTCGCTCAGTGAGTACTCAGGAACTGGCCGTAGACTAACACCGTCAAGGCGAAGACGCTGCTGGACAAGGACTCTGACAAGGTCGCAAAAGTGCCAAGAGCCATGCACAGCAAGCGACACGAGTAACCGACCGCGTCTCGCTCATACCCCACCTGGATTGCATGATCTGGGCGGTATGGGGGCCTCGGGCCTATTCAATGCCCAGGTTCTATCAGAGATGAGATCGAACATAGGAGTACATGTATCATCGATTGTCAGCTTTCATCCACACCAGGAAAACCTAGCGCCCGCCATTTTGTCCACGTAAGTGACGCTCATTATCGCCACCAGAGGTCTCCCTGTGGTTTAGTTCAACTTCAACTGAATTCACCCTGTCATCTTTCAGGAACCTGGCCAATAATAAGATCGCGAATCTTGGAGAGGTTACATTCGCTGGCCTTGATAAGTTGACCCGTCTGTAAGTATGGGAGACGGTTTTTTCTCCAAAATACTTTGAATGAAACATTATATTTGGACTGAATCAAACGTAAGGTTCGGAGACTCAGAATGAAGCCGCTTTCACGATAGACCAGAATCTTCTTTTTGTAAAGCCTGCCGCACAGTACACTGGAGCTATCTGCTGGCGCGAGGTAGTCTCGCGCAACCAGCTCCTCGTTCATACTCCGAGGTCGTCAGAACGAGGGTCTGGCACAGAACGCAATTCTCATTGTAATTGGGTCAGTGACCTTATTCCGATGATTCAAAATAAGGTCAGCTTCACTGATTGGCTAGTCACTACCAATGCGTCATGGGTCTCAAACGTTGGTGACGTAGGCTGCAGTTTTAATTTAATTTATTTGTGTATTTTAGAACAAAGATAAGATATCCATAAAATAGTATACAAACAATGTGTAAAACAAAAATGTTGCATGCTTTTTGCATTGATTGTGCATGCATGCAGTGCAGTGTAGTTGTGTTCTACGTCATCGTCGGTAGATTGTCCGACATGATGGTTTTACGAGTCAAAGTAACCATATGGACCAGACTCTAAAATTGGAAATTGCAAGAGTCTGGTGGCACGAGACTAGGCGCGAGACAAAAAAACTCACCGAAAAATACGCGCACACGCGAGCATCTGCTGGGAAAACGGTCTCGACTGACTTTTTCCTCAGCAGATACTAGTAGATATCTCCAGTGTGCGGCAGGGTTAAGGATTTCTGACTGTTCATCGTGTTCACACTTGCGTCTCTTTTCCAGTGATCTCACGGGGAATGAAATCGTCAGCGTCAATACAGGTCATTTCATCGAACTCAAGAAACTAAAAATATTGTAAGTTCATATAATTTCGCCATCGCCTTTAACAGTTTACACCAAAAACTTGCTCCGTTGGCCAGTTACCTTAGAAATCGTAAAGTAAAACTGCCTTCCGCCTTCGGGCTAGGCCCCACTCGTGGAATGTAGTCCGCCGAAGGCGTAGCGATATGACCCCTTGATGGTTCATGATGTTGGAGTTGGCGTCTTTACTGATTTATTCTTCCGCAGAATACTCAAAGGAAACAAGATACGGACCATCACCAGACGAGCCTTCGCTCGTCCGTCCTTGTTGGAGGAAATGTAAGTGTGAATTCAAGTTGCTAACAACCATGGCATTACCATCTTGTGTCTGCTTATTAAATGAACTACAGAATCTCCGCCCTTTCAGGCCGTCAGGAGGAGCGTGAACAGACGTGACCAGTCTTTTTTCTACCCATTCTCACCACTTTTCTCTCATGACGAGACTTGGCCCGAAATCGGAACCTTTCCATCAACAGCGAGAGTGACACCGTGACGTCACGCGGTCACATCGCTCGCAGCGCCATCTAAATTCCAGTGGTATTGGTTCGTTTCAGTGACTTGACAGAAAATCCACTGAGATGCGCCTGTTCAGAGAAGAATTTCCGTCGTTGGACCGAAGCCAAGAAGATTGATGTAGTGGGAGCTGTTTGTAACAATCTCCTTGACAAGCCCCCTTTGAACAATGTTCAACTGGCAGCCTTCGGCGACTGTAAAGACGGTAGGGTCAATTCTATGCATTCTGAGTTACAAAATCTTTACCCTGCTAGATCTGCAAATAACTGTGTCGCAACATCCGCCGGCTAAATATCGCTCGACCTAAGCGACGGAGTTAAATAGTGGTGACGTTACCTTTTTAGCTCGAGTTTTTGTGTGTCAACAAGAAGATATTTTGTATCCTTATTTTAGATTTTTTCTCCGAGACTGGAAAGGGAGTGTGTATAAATTGCGAGGCCAGCAATGTCTTGAGTGCCGAAGAGTGTGATAAACAAGGGAAGAAGACTGAGTGCGATGCCGAGGTTAGTTTAGCAAAACCTTGCGAGGGTCAACTATGGCGAGACTGGTGACGTACATATACATATATTGTGTTTTTCAAGACGACCTTCCATTTAAGGGCGGCGCACACGAGCGACTAAATCTGGGCGACTGCCGACGAGACTGGTGGCGCGACTAGACATCAGCCAATCAGAAGCGCCAAATCTTGTCGCTTTGGCGGTCGGGAGCCAAGTTGGCCGACAAATCGGTCAAAATTGTCGCTCGTGTGCGCCGCCCTTTAGGCCGCCAGCAAGGTCAGCGACTTCAAGACCGGATGATCAATCAGGAGCCTATTGCGCTACTGAGTGGCCAATTACGAGCTTTTACACAACTGAATATCAACAAGAGCTTTGTTAATCAACAAGAAGCCACAGGCCTCCGCACTCAGGTGATGATTTTTGTGCGGGGGCAGTTTATTTCTCGTCAGCATGTGCCAACCAGCATCTCAGACCTTGGAGGAATTCCTCCAAGCTCAGACCGAGTTAGTGTTGTTGCGGCGATATCTCGGCGTAACTGGTTTAGCGATAATGTTGTGAGGTGCTGATTGTTTCTCTTTCAGTCACACTGCAAGACAGAATTATCTTACAAGAAGGACGGCTCTTGGAAACTGAAAAAAAGTTGTTCACCAGCCAGCTGCATCACTCAAAATCAACCTCACGAGTGTGTGACCCAAGGCACCACATTCAAAGAAAAGGAAGGCGCCTGTGCCAGCTGCTGTGCGGTCACCTCCACGATGAACGGTGATCCATGCAATGCCGCCGGGTATCACGAAATGAAGGGTAAGTTTGTCGAGGAGGCAGCCATCCAAATGATCCAAATCTTGATGCAGCTAGGCCTATACCATAACGGAGTGCTTTTCAGACGGTGACTTGGACATCGTAAGTCAAAGAAACCCATTTTTTAAATTAATAGCAGTTTGAACTATTTACGTAACCACCGACGCAGCCAAAGGTCTTCTTGGATGAAACTTTGAAAGGGCATGTTCTTTTTCGGAACATTTTTCCCAACTAATTTTTCATTTAGTTGCAGTTGTTTGATTTTCATGATAACTTCAGGTATAATATTTTATAATGTGAACTACATAATCATGAAAGAAAAATGTGACATTAGTTTCATTAATTAGGAAAACAAAGAGCATTTGCAAAATGTCCGAAATCAGCATGAAAACAGTGAAATTATTCCCTAATATTTGTTGTACTGGGAGAGTAATGGTATTGTTCATCATTCATCCAAAAACCATTGCTAAACATATTGGTTTTGCTGAAATATTTGCATAAAATCTGTGATTTTCTTCATTTCTGCACCCCTATTTATGTGGGGGGAGAACAGAACAGCACATCTAGCCCTGTCTGATTTGAATGGAATGCTGTGGTAAAGATTATTGTCAATATCAGTGAAGTGGTTTGTTGGTGTTGCATAAGGTCATAAAAGGGAAACTTGAATTTGACGTCCCACCGATCACATAAGCCTATCCACATGTCATGGTTGATTATACATGTTGTAACTGATATTGATCATGATTTTTACCACACCATTCCATTCAAATCTGACAGGCCTAGATGTGCTGTTCTGTTCTCCCCCCACATAAATAGGGGTGCAGAAATGAAGAAAATCACAGATTTTATGCAAATATTTCAGCAAAACCAATATGTTTAGCAATGGTTTTTGGATGAATGATGAACAATACCATTACTCTCCCAGTACAACAAATATTAGGGAATAATTTCACTGTTTTCATGCTGATTTCGGACATTTTGCAAATGCTCTTTGTTTTCCTAATTAATGAAGCTGATGTCACATTTTTCTTTCATGATTATGTAGTTCACATTATGAAATATTATACCTGAAGTTATCATGAAAATCAAACACCTGCAACATAATGAAAAATTAGTTGGGAAAAATGTTCTGAAAAAGAACATGCCTTTTGTGAATCTTTCTCTTCTTCAGAGAACGTCAAGAAAGAAAGTTTTTTGGGTCTTTGCTTCATCTATTGTAATTGGTTTTACATATCTTTTATTTTTTCTTGAATTCAGGTTACATCCACACCGAAACTTACACAGCTCGGATAGAACTTCTTAAACCAAATCCGCCGGCATCGCTGGCAAAGCAAGTGAGTACGGTATGCGTTCTCTGGCAAGTTATGTACGCTCAAATCATTGGCTTCTCAAGTCGTGAGTTGGCAGGTTTGATGCCGATTCATTAAAGCCACTTCACCATGTGTTGGTGAGAACCACTCTGTAAAGCTAGAAATCCACCAATGATTTTCAGGCTGATTTTGCGTTGCGACTTGCTTTGCAACTGGGCACTCGATCGCCGTAGTGGACTCGCTAGACGTGATTTCCACCAATGGCAAAGATGTGATCAATTTCAGTCGGCAATCGTTCGGCGACCGGTATCAGTTCCTTGCGATCGTATTCAGTCGCAGGTAGAAGGTTGAAAAGCAAGTCGCAACGCAGAAAGTCAGCAGTGGATTTCTAGCTTTCAGCAGAACACTCCTGTGAAAACCACTCCGCGTGCCGAATCGCGGCGGAATCCACTGTAGTGTATTAAACTTCCTTTTGGAAGTGATTTGGAGATCAGTTTTCAATGAAAACCTCACAGAATGAATCACAAACTCTACTCTTGCGTGTTCTCTTTCAGATAAGAAACTCCATCAAAAAGTTTCAACAGGTCCCTGTTAAACTCAAAGATGTTAAAATCCTCAAAACCCACGTTGTTCTGAAAGTGGAAGTTGGATTTCTGGTTGGATATGGGCCGAAGATGGAGCAGAAATTAAGAACTGCCATAACGGAAGAGCTGCTTGGACCAGAGGGGAACCAACTGCTCAGTAAATGGATGAATCCGGATAAGGTGGAGATCTGGCCGTCGAATTGTGAGTAATTTTCTCTGTCCGTGTCTTCTAAAGTGGGTGAGGAGCAAGAGCTTCTAGAATCCTGCTACTCTGAGGGGTTGTCATGTATGAGTTGCTTATGGGTAACATCCCAATGTTGTTTACAGACTGCCCGCCAGAGCAAACTTCTGATGAATTAAAGGGATCGTACTCGTGGCCAGCGACAAAACCTAATGCAGCAGCTTCGGTGGAATGTGAAAAAGGACCCCAGAAACGCGCAATGAGGAAATGGTAAGGAAAGGCAAACTACTGTTCCGAACTGTTGTGGGCCCTTTCTGAGCAGTGAGGACCTTAGGCAGGGACGGATCCAGGATTTCGGGAAAGAGGGGGCGCACCGTGCTAGATACATTGAAATCTGCGGTCAATTTCAATGATTTGCTCCAAATTTCATAATTTCACGGTCAATTGTAAAGATTTGTCGGCCGAAAGGGGGGGGGGCGTGCGCCGGGTACGCCCCCCCCCCTTGGATCCGCGCCTGTTAGGGGAGGGGCATGTGGCTTGTCGTTATTTAGTATTCAGACCCTCTTCAAGCAGAATAAACGAGACTGGCAATGCTATAGAAGACTGTTCTGTTTGTTTCAGCCAGAAGGACGATTCCGACGAGGACGAGGAGAGTCCACAATGGGCGGACCCTGACCTGAGTGACTGTTCCTACCTAAGCGAGACAACTGATAAACTTGACAAGTTAAAGGAGCGTCCTATCACGAGCGGTAAGTCATTTGAGCTGTTCGTTGCGCGGCAAGTAGTGTAAAAAGTCGCGTAGTGGAGAACCAGTTCTCCCTGAGATTGCGGGTTCGATTCCCGATCAAGTGTACACTTCTTGCACCTCATGCGATAGTTAGAGCAATCCTCTTCGACAGCTGTAGTTCTCTAGGCCTAATGGGGAGAGGGGGCGACGAATTCTCCTGAATGACACTCCCCCTAAATGGGGCTAACCATGTACATGTATATACATGTAGCTCGGTCCTCTGTCCGGACGAAGCCACAGAATAAAGGAACTCTTTTGAACAAGAACAAGAAGACAGACAAGGAGCTTGCAATCTATAGTTTCGCGCAAACGAACCACGGAATTAATTCGTAATCTCTCTCATCTTCAGAAACTGTGACAACAGTATCCAAAGAACTCACTGACCTGTCGGCGTCCGCCAATACAACGTCTGATGTTGCTCTGTCAACGGACGTTTTGGACAACATCATTGAGAGTGACGCGGCGTATACGAAAGACAACCAAGACAACACGACGAATGATGCCGTGACGACCATCAGTAACCTTCTAAATGTAGATTATAAGACGATGCAGGGGGCTGGCAGCGCAAGACGGTAAGGTGGCAGCTTCGGTTTATGAGGGAAAAGACTTTGGTCCAAGAAAGCTGGCCATTCATATTGCATTTGGAAACGACCCGAAAGCGTTGCTACGAATCCACTTAAATCCCAATGGCGGATGGCCTGAAATCGAGTCAACCCCACGAAATGGACGGCAGCAAGAGGAGTATAGTTACTGATCAAGAAACGATCAGCGGTAGTAATGCACAACCTGTTTCTCTTCTTTCAGTTTGATCGCCGGCATTGAAGCCATGATTAAGAAGATCAAGTTAGCCCCTGGCCAGGAGATTGGAATCGTTGACGACAACATGGCGCTTACCGTCCTGGACACGACAACAGGGAAGGCGGACAATGGACTGAAGTATGGCGTATCTGCCGATCCAAGATCACCGAAATTCAACAAATCAAACGTAAGAATAGCATCTGAGCCAAGTACAGAATATCTTTCGTGAACTGCAATTCGAACGCCTGCAAATTAATGGGTGTAACTAACTGGATACGTGTTTTACAGGTTGGGATGGGTAAAGGTGGTCCATCAACGAAAACTAGTGTCGAATTGCCTGGTGGAGTCTTCAAGAACAACGACATAACGAAAGCGGCGTTCGTGGCCTACAAAACGGACATGCTTTTTAAGGTAAGCGTAGAGGGAACGTCGCCATGGCAGATTGCCTCAGTTCTTCCGTGATCTGAGCCCTACTGCGGTCGTATGAGACACATCACCCCCGGACATCACCCCTACTCCGCTCTCTCGGCTGTGTAAATTATACCACGACCAATATCAGAAAAGGAAGGCTCGATCTTAAAGTCATTGGGCCAAATTCATAAAGGGCGTTTAAGACTTAGACGCGTGTAACTTCGTCAAATGCTTGGTGGAAGTGTCTGCGCTTAGTGAAGTTACGCGCGCCTAAGTATTAAACATCCTTTATGAATATGGCCCTTTTTGTCAAAAATTACAGATCATGGACGACAGTGCTGCACCGTCGAACGTGGTTGGTGAGAGAAAATTCAAGACCACTTCCAACTCCATGGTTCTCGCTGCCTCGTTGGATAAACCAATCAGCGGCCTTACCGGATCTGACAAGATAGGCATGAAATTTCAGCATAGAGAAACAGAGGTAACTATCCACTGACACACCCTGACCGTGGTCGAGACCTTGTGGGACGAATCTGTCCAATCAGCATCCAGTATATTTCCGAATTGTCCAATTAGAATCAGTCCTCCAAGTCACGTGGGCGAACGTCATCCTTGCATCAAGATCTGAAGCATCAGTCTTTGGTTGACATATTGAGGCTGTTCTGTTTCTGGTAAAGGAAATTTTCCAAGAATACTCAAAACCTGTTATACCCTTGTCTCAGCTTGCAGACAACCCTCGATGTGCATGGTGGGACGAGATAGCGGGGGACAGCAACGGGACATGGTCCACGAAAGGTTGCGTCGTGGATAAAACAGATGGTGACGTCACTTCCTGCAAGTGTGATCATTTGACTAACTTCGCTCTCCTCATGGTAAGACACGTGATCAGAATCATCGGTATTTGATCCAATCCAATCTTTTTTGCAACATGTCGCTATTGGATTATTCAAGTAACTGCGTTGTTGTCGTTTCAGGATGTATACGGTTCCCATTCTGACATGACTTCCAGCCACCAGGAAGCGCTGACCTACATCTCCATCACCGGATGTGTTCTGTCCGCTTTGGGACTTCTCTTCACCATCTTTTCCTATATGTTCTTCCACAAAAAACTGCTGAAGGACAATCCTTCAAAGATTCTGATGAATCTTTGTTTTGCCTTGCTGGGCCTTAATCTTGTCTTCCTGGGCGGGTCACATTACCGAGTGGACGACGGGGCATGCAAGGTAAAGTTTTTGTGGATAGGTTTTAACGTCAGAAGATTTCTGCACTGCCCTAGAATCTGTGACCGCTTTCCCCATATTTGTGAATCTTGTCGCCTATCGCGACGGATATCAGGTTGTGCTCGACTCTGGCCTTTCAGACGCAGCACAAGATATGAGAAATTCCCCTTGGGGAAGCGGCGGCCATTCCTCTAGGAGCTAAAGTTGTCTGACCACTTGTTGCCATCTTCTTTCAGGCTGTAGCAGTTCTACTCCACTATTTCCTCATTGCGTCCTTCACCTGGATGGGTGTGGAGGCCTTCTACATGTACCTCGCCCTGGTCAAGGTCTTCCAACCATATTTCAGCAAGCTTATCCTTAAGTGCAGTTTAGTTGGATGGGGTAAGTTGGTGAGACCGTAGACAACGGTGATCGTAGACATCTCATCTCATCCCTACTGGTCACACTTCCAGACTGGGGCCGACTGCAGATTGAAATGTTCCCACTCTTTTTCAGGTTTACCTTTAGTCGTAGTAATCATAACCATTGGAGTCAATAAGACGGACAACTACTTCCTTAAAGCGGGACAACTGTAAGTCGCTTTCTTTCGCCTACTTCACTTTTCCTTTGTAAACAGAAGGAAATGTATACTGACGAAGTGCCATGTTGCTTTCTTCCAGGTGTTGGATCCGCACCATCCCATTCTACGGGGCGATCGTAGCGCCTGTTGGTGTCATTCTCATCCTGAACTTCGTCGCTTTCATCCTTGTCATCCGGCAACTGAAGCGGTTGGCGAAGAGGAAAAAGTTGACGAAGAGCGACAACGCCCGTACGTCAACAATCACACAGTTACGAGGTGCTGTCAGCGTAGTGGTTCTTCTTGGTCTCACGTGGCTCTTTGCTTTCTTATCAATAGGTAAGGAGAATTCGAAGTTTATCATTTACTTCCGGTATAGTGGGCGCTAAGCAGCCTCGTTCTTAGTCGTCACAGGGTACACGCATCCGTTGCCTTGTCCTTCATGAAATCGAGGTAGGACCATCCTTCCTGAGTGAGATCACCTCTTCATATTGCCGGGAGCCTTGGAGACTGACCCTGTCCCTTTTCCAATGAAAGCATCTGAGGTAGTCCGAAGCAAGCGCGAAGGATCCGGGATCCTTGCAGTGAGGAAATGAACATTTCAGTATGGTCAAGCTATCTTTCTTTCCGTCATACATTTCAGGTGAAGCCAGCCTCGCCTTTTCCTATATCTTCGCCATATTAAACACACTTCAGGGTCTCTGGATATTTATATTTTACTGCCTATTAAAGAAAGATGTCCAGCATGCCTGGATGAGGAAACTCATCTGCTGTCCTACTCCTGATGATTCAAGGTTTAGTAAAGGTAAGAGAAGTTGTGGGTGATGGAAAACTGACCGGAGATCCAATTCCACATTACGTGAGTTACATCAATTTCAATAAATGCTGAGGGTGACAAATCCGTCTTCTGTCCAAGACACCAAGATCATGTAGCCAAACGAATAGGGACTTATTGAAGCCGATGCCACTACTTTGAAAAAGTAACTGGTGAAGCCCTTGCTTCAAGGACTCGTCCCTATATTTTCCTTTGAAAACATCCATGATAACGACAAGAAGTCGACATCACCAGTAGGGCTAAGTATCGAGACCGGCAGCGTTTGTGGTTCTCGTCCATTATCACGAGATTAACCAAAACGCAGTCGATGAAAAAGGCGTTGATTGGTCGTTTTCATCCAACAAAAGAGCAATCAGCGGTTTTTCAACCAATCATCAAGAAGAAAGGAGACTGCGTCACTCGGCTATTGAAATCTTCTCTATTCCTATGTCCATTGAAATCTCCTCGTGTTTCGTTAGCAATGAAGATGTGTGAATTTGATATTTTACAAATCTTTTCTACGCAGACCAACTGAATGATATAGATCAGATTATGAACAACCCAGGTACGGTTCAGGTTAAGGATTTCCTCTGCATGCTGCATAACTTTCTTCATTTGTGTCCATGTGTCATTTAATTTTTCATAATCAGAATTACAATGTTTTGTCCACTCTAACAAGTGATAAGCCATAATCGAAGTAAAGGATAAACCACTTTAATGCTACGCTAAAGCACTGGAGCCAAGAGAGTCGTACCGGTAGGCCTACCTGCTTTTATGTCACTAACGGCACCCATATTGCCCTGACAAGCGTTCCAATCACTCCTACCTTACCTTTCCTCGAGGGAGTGTATTTTAGTGGAAGGGTGAAGTGACCGTACCCTTGATATGTCAAGATGACGACACCATAGGGCCTATTTATAGTTCTTGCCCAGGATGAACAGCCGTTTTCTGAAATCACAAGGCCAAATGTTCTTCCTGACTATAAATGTATCTTCCTCTCATCCAGGTCAAACATCTCCATTCCCCTTGAAGAAAACGAGTGATTAATCAACCCTTTCAATCTGGTGTCATTTTTTCAATCATTTCACATCTCGGTGTGTTGCATTCTTCATGCTCATGCTGATGTTACATTTCCTTCCGCTTATCACCCCTTTCTTATCATCTTTTTCGTTTCCTTCGCTGGGATTCGTCAAATTTTACCTTATTTCATACCCTTGTAATTCATCGCTTCGACGGGCCCCACCATTTTGGTTTTCTCGGAAACTCACGCATGCGCACATATATCTGGTAGGGAAATTCGTATTTGACCAATCAGATGTTTTGGTTTGCCTGCAATGGTTGTACCGAACAGGTGCTCGTAGCATGGCTCCCAAGCTTGCGCTGAAAGCCATGGTAAGAGGACTGGGACTTTATTCACGAAGCTCTCGTAACTTACGGGAGTGCGTAAACTATTGTCCACTTGCGGGTAACCTGTTGTTCACTATCAGCCTGACAAAGGATTTCCGTACCCTTAAAGTTCAATACGGAGGCTTTGTGAATAAGGTCCCTGATTTCTTCAGGAACCTGCTTGGCCTGCTGTGACCTTTCGGCAAGAGTATCCGGCTCCATAATATTATAAAAAGCGATCACCGACAGTCACTGCCTCAATTTTCCAAATTGCAACGCCTAGGCGGTGAGACTGAGAGTGAACACATCGTCGAGATATAACGCTGATGTTTAACTCTTAAATATTTAATTGAAGGAAAATACACTCTTAACCATCCGAATGGCACAAAGGACTCATCAGGATCAGCAGGTAGCCGTAAGCAATCTGATAATGTAACATATATTGCCACTTACAAGCGCGTCTCCACAGGTACGTTAGAAGCTCGCACATGCACAGCATGACTGCCTCTGTCACATTAATTTTCTACTTTTGCACCAACTAATGTTACTTTCTTAGAGTGCGTACCCTACGTATATGTACATTAGTCTCACGTGTATCGCAGGCCGGGGTGGACATAATTATGAATATAGGCAGGGACCTATATTCATGGAAATTATACCTCCATAAAATCATCCAATCAGATTTCGTTTTTTAATACAGGTATTAAATCGTATTTAATGTCTGTATATATTCTATTTTATCCATGTATTAATTCGATTTTATACCTGTATTAATTCGAATTAATGTCTGCATATATTCGAATTAATGTCTGCATATATTCGAATTAATATCTGCATATATTCGATTTTATACCTGTATTAATTCGAATTAATGTCTGCATATATTCGAATTAATGTCTGCATATATTCGAATTAATGTCTGCATATATTCGA
>NMRB01000689.1:265436-284954 GCA_002633025.1 Notospermus geniculatus | reverse complement strand
GGGAGTAGGCGAAGTGGGGAGTAGGCGAAGTGGGGAGTAGGCGAAATGGGGGTAGGCGAAATGGGGGTAGGCGAAATGGGGAGTAGGCAAAATGGGGAGTAGGCGAAATGGGGATAAACCATGGTAAACACCTGTCAATCATCAGACTGCTCAGTGCTGCCACCGTCAGCTGGCGTCGATCGTAATAACAAGACAACACTATCGACCTCATTTTATTTTCTGTTTACTGACCACATTTTGGTAGTTTTTAAGAATAAACCTGTTGAAATATGGCACATGTTTCATTTCCTACACAAGGACGGAGGATTACTGCCAAAATACGGTGATTTCACCAACCTGTGACCACATTTGTTCACCACGATTTTGCGGTGTCGGTGCTGATAATCAGATGATCAATTCAATGGCCGTTTTGGGCCTTCCCCCAACGTCAACGAGGCTACAAACTGTGCTTGAAAACATCATTTTTGGCCTAAAGTAACCACATTTTTTACTCTCATCAACTGATAATACCTAACCTTTTTAAGACAAACCTCTACTAATCAAAAACGGTGATAACAACTAAGATTTTGGCGATTTGATCTTGGATCTCGCCTTCAATATGATGACCCAGAGCCGACCCAGATACATAATTTGCATAATCATGTAGTAGGACACACTCCACACAGTGATTTCTCCACATGCTTGTCTATGGCAAAGGTCAGTGTGAAACGCGTGGAGGTTGAAAACACGGCAAATTCGCCACAAAATCACCCAAAACTCGGCTGACTTTGACCGAATCTGGAAAATGAAACCTTTCAGACCTGCCCAGATATGAGATACACATTGTGTAAAAATACCAGATTGGTTGGTTCAGCCGTTTTGTCAGAACCGTCAAAAAATCGCCAGAAGGAAAGAAAGAAAGAAAGAGGCTGAGTGAAACCAATATCATGTTCAGCACACAGATAGTGTGCTGAACATAACTAGGCCTACTCCAATGTGGTTTGTTAGGGAATAAGGACAATAACCACTTAAGAAATACAACCTCCTTAGAGCTCTCTGCAGTGTCGTCGTCNCTGCTGCAACATGGGAACAAACCTCACCAAGACTGAAATAATCATGAATAAATTCAATTTCACAATCATCAGAATTTATCGTCATGGTTTCAAGTGATTTTACAATGTATTAATAAGTACCGGTAAGTCTAGAAACGATCAGGCCTAACGACTAGGCATAGGCATATTTATTTTCGGTAAAGAATGGGCCTAGGCCTGCGGACGGACAGTGAGCAGAAAATTATCCATCAACTACTAACTACAAACTCACCCAGCCATACATGTGCAGTGTGCATTCAAAATACTTCCACCCTCATCAATCCCCACCCAAGCTTGATGTGGTTCTTTTGTCGTGGATTGGCTTCTCATGACCTTTGCCTTTATGATGTGCTTCTTGGTGGGGGTTTGCCAATGGTAACATGTTTGCACAAAGCCATCTCTAACAAACTTGTCCGCTTCAAGGGACCTCATCGCCTTCACACTTGTATCGGTGAAAATACCGGGCGAGTCAACAAAATAGGAAAAAATGTGCCCCATTTGCATGACAGGCCACCCACTGGTGAAGCTGTAAACAACTTGTTATTCTTAATCTTGTTGTGAAGAGGATCATCAGCAATTCTTGCGCCCAGCACGGTAAGTTTTTCTAAATACCGACTTTTAGCCACATCATCAAGTGCACAGAAATATCAGTGTTTCCAAGGATCCGAGCTCCCAGGTCAAATACGCATGAAATCTCCGTCTGACGCACGTAGAAAGCAGTGCTTGAATCCTGAGGACGCATGATAAAAATCAGCCAGGGACCCACACCTTTATCACTCTGGTTTAAAACGCACCAAAAATCATTTTGGTGCACACTCTCACCAACTGCTAACAATATAAAGTGCCTGGACGCGCGACATTCACGGCCTGCACGAGTCCCGCGAACCTGATATATCGGCATTAGACGATACCGCTATAATTTATGCAGCAAGGCGCCCGCTCAACTGGATTCTCCGAATCGTTCTCTCCAATCAGTCTTGCGCAATCATGATTTTCAATTGCACAGGCCAGTACTACACACTAATGCACTCCGTAACCTGATATGTGCGCTGGAGGAATAGAGAAGCAGTGATCGCTGTAGACTAGTTCCCGCCTTTGCCGCTAACGTTCCGGCAGCGCCAGCGAGGTAGGCGGCAAAGACGAGAATCAGTCTATTGTAGGACTGATGTGTGGCGGTGAATGAATGACTGCTCCTCAGATTGAGAAAATGGGGACCCTCCAAAATATGAAAGGACCCTCATATTTTAAGAGTGCCATGAGTCTGGGACTCCTAGTTAAAAAAATCCTTTGGAAACCCTGAATATGCACTCATGATTCATCATTTACCTTGTGAAAAAAAGATAAAATTTGACGAAAATCGACTTGAAATCGGCAAGGGACGCTGAAATGTCAAAATTCAAGTTTCACACTGTTTACTTCCGCATTCCTGGTTCGCCCACCAGTTGATGCACATGCGCGAAATCTACATGGTAACCAAGATGGTGGCTCTGCCTGAAAACGATCTATAGTGGAAACGGGCCTTTACGTACTTGCACCAAAAACGCGCGTTGAACGCCGCGGAAAACGTCGCCCTGTCCGCCCACATACACGGATCGCACCTCCGCCGCGAAACGCTGCGGGAGGCGCGCATGTTACGTGGCAACCACATTGGATATTATAACTGAAGTTGTTTCGGGTGCCGAGCGCACGTCATTTTTACCGCGCGTCTTTGGTGTGAGCCTTATTGAAAAGCCTTTCAACTTAATTGGCCGGCGGTGGACGCGCGTCGTTATTTGCCGGCACGAGTTTGGTGTAAACCGGCCTTTAACAGTGTTTAATCGCTTCGTAGGAAAGCTAGCCCAAGTCGGAATTTCACTTACTTTCCTCCTTTTGCAACTTCTGTACTCTTTCCATCTGGCTGGCGTTCAACTGATCAATTTTCCTCGCCGCTGTACTGGCGGAAACGGTAATTCCCATTGCACTGAGGCGTGTGAAAAGCTGAAAGGAGAGAAAAGTTCCATAATACTGTGGTAGTCTGAGCGATGTCATTGAACCTACAGCTTATGCCGCATTTAAAGGAAGTACCGGTACATGTATGGAGAATACCGTCGGCTCCGCCCATTTCTAAAGGATGCACCAGAAATGCACCAGCGATCGTAGTCCATTTAATGATTGTTGAAAGAAATTCCGGTGTGTAGTGTTGAAACATTGCATGTCACACCTCATCCTATAAACAGGAGAAAAAAAGGGAAAAAAATAGTGCCAATGGCACTGTGCCCGCTTGGCTTGGAAGCAGTATTATGTTATGTATCCTATTTACCCTTGATAGAAGTTTGACGAAGATCCATCACTTTGTTAGGGAGAAATAGCAGTTTATGTTTTTTTCTTGTTTTGGCCCCCTAGTGGCAAATTCAAGCATCAGATTTCACCGAAAATTCGTTTGTGAGTTGTTGTAATCAAGAGGTAGATATGTACGAAGTTTCAAAGCAACCATTACAAAAAGAGCCAAATTCGTAATTTCAGAAGAACTTTGACCCCTGTGACCTTGAAAAGTACGTCAAATTCAAAAACTCAAGTGTTATCTTATGTATCCTCATTAGATATACCCATGATAAAAATTTGACAAAGATCCATCTCTTGGTAATTAGGGACAAATAACACTTTTAGTGATTTTGGTTTTGGCCCCCTAGTGGCAAAGTCAAGAATCAGATTTCAACGAAATTTTGTCTGTACGTTGCTATTACCTAGAGGTAAATGTGTAGAAAGATTCAACACAGTAGTTCGAACCATCAAAATACAGCCCTTTGAAATTTTTCACAAAACGCCCCCTGGAGGCCAAAATTGGAATCCAACCATGCTCAAAATCGAACTCGACCTAGATCTTAGGCCCTTATACACACCCACCAAAGATCAAAAAGATTCCTCAAAAAATAAAGGCGCTAGAGCGCTAACAAACCAAAAGTTTACGTAAGTACGTACGTACGTACGTATTGACGCACGACAGACCACCACTCAATGACCCCAACCACAGCTTAAGCCCTGCTGGGCCTTGCGGCCAAGCGGGCTAAAAATTGACAGTGAGGATTCATGACTTACTCGCTTAGGACACCCGTTCAACCATAACATCGCTCCAAGTATTTCTGCTATGAATTTGATTTNTGGTTTGGGACCGTTCCCATTTCAAATGAGGGGTTGCAGGAACCTGTTACATGCAGCCTTTGCATCATCAGAACGCAGGAAATCGCATCTCAGCCCACCTACGCAAAAATGTTTCTGGGGGAGGCCCCCCAGACCCCCCGCCGGAGCCCGGATACCGCCACACCAATTGTCTCAGAAGTTGGAGAACACTGAAATATGTTTCCTATATTTGGAGAAAACTGCATTTTGTATTATCATTTAATAGCAAAATGCATTAGAATGCGAACACGTTTTTGCAATTTTCTCAGAACTGACATGAAATGGGCATTACTTTATTAATACTCAACCAAATTTGATGAAACATGTACCCGGTACCAAAATACTCGGGAGAAACAGATCTATTGGAGAATGCATAGAACAAGCATATCAATAATGATATAGGCCTAGGCCTAGCTCATCATATTTGACCTTCAGAAACCCCTTGAAATTTTGGTCAAACCACTGGGCCGGAAAATAGCATTTTTACTCAACTTCTCTAGTTTAAGCCCCTTGTTCTATTTAGGGTCCTATATGAAATATCATATGTTTCTGCATGCCTTAGGTACAAATGTACCTTCAAATGCCCTTGAAAGGCTGAATTGCGTGTCAATATAAGAAAAATCAACGTAACTTCTTGAATGAACTTCAACAGAAAAAAAATGCAACGTCATCATGGTTTCTTTTGTTTCACATGGCTTCCCTGTAGGACAAGCAAACAACTAGGGATGATCAGGAGAGTCACAGAAGTCCTGCTCTAGGTGGCACTCATTCACTCCCTCCGCAACCACCCAGTCCACCCCCTGACAATTAGGATTCAAAAGTGCCTACACCCAATATCCCCCGCCAATATCATTCAGTGTAAATGCTTGTCCAAGTGTCACAAAAAGATATCACACGCTTTAAAATGAGACTCTATTTGTTTAAAAAAGATGGCTACTACCTGAGATAATGACATTAGAATGATAAAAATATTTTCCGTGTGTTCCAAGTCCACCCTTTTTGGGTGCCCATCTTGTGACATACGACCTGTTACATTATATCTATGCTGTAGTAGTATTATAATGAAATGATCAGCGATGTCAATGTCAAAACATGCACATCTCGCCTGGAAAGAAATCGCTTCTCTTAGAGTGAAATACAACGTATTGTAGAACTATACTTTTGAGCTACCAAAGGAGGTAATCCACCTCTGTTGATCCGTCCGCTTGTGACGCAATGTTTGCGGTGGATAACATTTTGGTTCATCCCTAAGGGAACGTAGCAAAAGTATTTTGAAGCCAAAAAAGACAAAACTTTTTGTTTGGGGGGGGGGAGGGGTCCAAGGGTCATTTCGTCTTGTTCATAAAAAGTGGCTTCACCCATAAAATGTTCTGCTGCAATGGATGAAAACGATCTTCCGACATTCAAACTTCCTCATTATCAAATATCAGAGTCAGATTTTATTCTTTTCACAATAGCTGGTATAAAATTCAGGGCTCATGCAGATACATCTAGTAGATAGGTCTTCTTTGAGGGGAGGAAAGTGGCATTTCATTCTATAATTACATCACTTAACTTGCAATAATCATGACTATGGTACCAAAGGTAGCCCTCTCTACATGATCCCAAGAATTTATCTTGGACATATTTACTTGCTGACCAGGTTGAAGCCAAAGTTGGCCAAATTTAGTCTCTCGGGGGAGGCAGGGGGTCAGCTGAGAGACTAAATCATTTAGTCTTTTTTGGCTTCACATACTTTTGCTACAGTCCCTAACCGTTGGCGTCATTTTCTAACATTGCATCTATTTCCAGCTGGCGCCATATATATCGAGACCGCTGACCCAGTTTCTCATGAAGGCAGATGAAAATAACCAATTACCGTAAATGCGGGAAATCATCCGGGTCATTTCCGGAAAGGGATACCAGGCATGCAGTGATGACAGGCATTTCAGACTGAAATATAATTAGGAGGTATGAAATCATGTGATTCATTCTTGGAAAGCAAGTTCAATGATTTCGAAG
The DNA here is from genome assembly GCA_002633025.1 of Notospermus geniculatus. Taxonomy (NCBI): domain Eukaryota; kingdom Metazoa; phylum Nemertea; class Pilidiophora; order Heteronemertea; family Lineidae; genus Notospermus; species Notospermus geniculatus. Next base: position 278,727 of record NMRB01000689.1, on the reverse strand, counting down.
GAGAATGTAACAGATCAGCTTTGTATCACAATGATGCTAATGACCAATTCCTTGATTTGTATGCTAGGAGCCTACATTGATGGTTGAAGCACCTTCTTGGGCATAATACATCGGGATGAATTTTCTTAGTTTCATGTTTTTTAAGCTACAAGTATGCGTACGCATACAATATTGCACTGCGTATTTCTGATATGCAGTCTTACACTGTAATGACATGGTCCATTATCCATGTGCTCACCCGTTTGAACATAATAGTGTAATGACAGAGAGAGGTACATTTTTTTGTGTACAGTGGTGTGAATTAATATTCGAACAGAGGGAATTGAGCTTTTCATTAAAGCCAAAGTTTGTCACTTCGGTATTCCAAAATTATTTGGAGTCAGTCCTAGAATGCACTCCTCTAGTCTGATATGTTTTCGCTGAATTCAGATACTGCATATCACGAGAATGGTGAAATATCGAAATTTGACTATTTCATGAGATTTGCTAATTATCAACATTTCGTCCGGATATTTTGTGGAATTTTTTCTCTTGCAATAACATGTTGAATGGGGGTATAATCTGGTGATGTTTGAATGTTGATATTGATTCGCACATAGCAGATATTCAACTTATCATTTTTGTGAGATTTCCCACGATTTTGATATTTTGCAATACTTATGAAGTGACTTAATCAAAACTGTTTTTTGTTGGAATTGATGTAGGATATCATTGTCTATCTGATCCAACTTCATCTTACAGTTGCGAGCGATATAAAGATTATGCCTTTAATGAAAAGCTGAACTCCCTCTGTTCGAACATTAATTCACACCACTCTACAGTTATGAGCAATCTGGGTCAAGTCATTCCCAAGTTGCAGGACTGACTTCAATGATTTTGGGGTTATGCCACCTGGCGGCTATATTGAATGTCCTATCGGATCGAAACTCGATATTTTTGAAGGTACTCCTCTAATACATGCTTAATGCAAGATATGAAGACTCTCGGTGAAATAATTAAGAACTGTGGCAGGTTCGTTACTTTTGTCAAACTTTGACCTCTGTGACCTTGAAAAGTACATCAAATCAAAAACCCGTTACATATGTTATGTATCCTAATTAGATACACCTATGATAAAAATTTGGAGATGATCCAGTCATTAATTCAAGAGTTATTGCACTTTTTGTGTTTTTGGTTTTGGCCACCTGGAGGCCAAGCCAAAAATCGAATCGGACCAAAACTTGGTGTCATAGGTCATCTGACCTAGGGGTATATATGAACCAAGTTTCAGATCAATAGCTCCAGCGGTTACGAAACGTGCCCTGCTAACGGACAACGACGACGATGACGACGACGGACGCTGACTGACGACTAAAGCTCACGGGTGAGCTAAAAAGTCAGAAAAACGGGAATACGTTGAGTTTCCAGTGTGGGATTTTGGTTAATGTTGCAATATACTTATCCTCCAAACATTCATCTATAGAATAATGGTGGTGTTAAATCTACAGTAAACATCGCATAAGTCGGAGTCGAATAACTCGGATAATCACATAACTCGGATGACCTCCCTAGGTCCCGATTTTTTCCAACGTTAATTCTATTAAAAATCATCGCATAACTCGGATTCTGTAAGTAGGATTTTCGCCTAAGTCAGATGAAAATTTGAGTCCCAATGTAATACATTTCCATTAAAATCTTGTCACATAAGTCGGAGTCGGATGAGCATAGGCTATGCACACAATCTACCGGGTAATACACACATTCACAACATTGGACAAATGCATTTGAAACTGCCGCGAGGAACACTTTTCCGTTGACTATGATCGGCAATTTCCGTCAGCTGTCGCGTATCTGAGAAGAAATGCGCCATCAAGATCGACAAGTAAGCAAGCTTTATTCATGAAGCACACTTAGGACTATACTCTTATTGTCCTCTTAATCTCTTTTTGTTGTTCCCAACACAATAGTTTTAGAGGGCCCTAAGAGCAGGTAGCCTTAAGTGTGCACCATCCAATGAATATGGTCCCGATCTTTTTGGCAATTCTGGAGTTCATTACCAATGTTGCACAAGTCAGATTTTCTCCGACTTGTACGTCTAAGTCGGATAAAAATATGACTTACACGTAAGCAGTCTGGAAGGGGACGGGTTTCCATATGCATATGCATCCGACTTACACATAAGGCGGATTTTCTCTAAGTCGGACAAAATTTGCTGGCCCACTTGCATTCGACTTATGCAATGTTTACTGTATTTAATGTCAACATGTGAAAATCAAATTCTGTTACTCGATTTAATGTAAATTAATTCGTTTCAATTAATGTGGATATTAGTTCTCAATTATGTCCATTCCAGTGTGTGATACATGTAACAACGCGATTTTCCGATATATCTTTGCGCACGCTCCTGCCTAGCGCTGTTGCCAACCACGTAAATTACCATGAATGCGTTGTTGGGCCTACCTTCATCGCATTGGAGTACGTCATCCAATCAAACTTCTCAATCGCATCGGTTGTAACCGGTCTCTCCAATGCATCAGCCTTGACAAGGAAACGTTTTGCCTCTCGGCGGGCCAACATCTTTATTTCCCTCATGACGGCATTGCGGCCCCTTGTACTTCTCCATATCACCTTCACAGCGTCTCTGTACCTACCAATGGATGACAAACGCATTTATGCGGTTTCACCGGAAACGAAAAAAAGAAATGTCTGCATGTAATGTGATACAAGAGGCAGGAGGGCGTTACATCTATATCATCTATATCATTACCGGCGTTGTAACCCTGTTGGATTTTTGCCGGAGGTATGGAGTCCACGACAGGCTACTGTCCACCTGTGTGGGGTCTTTTACTTGCCCTGGCATAGACACTCAGGTACAAGGGACCACGGCTTTTAGTCCCATCCGACGGACCCTGCATTAATGTTTCACAACTTTTTGTACATGCCTTCGCCCGGAGTCGAACCCGCGCCGACCCATTCTACAGTTTGGTAGTCGAGCGCGCTAACCACTCGACCACCGGGCTTAGACAAAGGAAATGTTGACTTCTCGTGTTACACCGAAATCACGGAGAGCTAGCTACTTGTGGAAATCAATACTGAGAGTTCAACGTTCCTGAAAAGTACGTGCCTTGGGTTGCCGACACCGAGGCGGTGATAATGTGCTTACCTGTACTTCTGAAGGTGCTTTATAGCTAGTGTTCTTGCAGTTTCGGGGAATGGATTATTATTCTGGAATGTAACAATACAGTGTAAAATTACGAACTACATGTACCTAATTTCACTCTAGCTGTTCATAACACATGATGCTAGAAAAATGCAGGCACGTCTGTTCTGAAAATCAAGTTAACCACGCCATTGACCATTCCATACTTGGATTTTTGGAAGCTACATATGTTTGTGGACTTCACCAGAAAGTTGATGGACACTTTAGTTTACCACAAATGTTATTCCCCCCGTCACACTAATCAGCAGGAATCAAGCAGAACCAGCCGGAATGAGAAAGTTTACAAAATTCGAGCCAGATTCGGGAGAGCTTCAAAGGACACTTGGAATGCACCTCGATAATTTCGAACATGTCCAAGACCAGGGTCTTCGAACCTACGTTAACGACTTGGCGCACCGCCAAGTGAAACGTGTGTAAACCTGCTTTCCGCCAAGCCATAAAATCTGCGGCCAAGTCAAACAAATCATCCGCCAGGTGATTTTATAAGTGATATAAATGGTCAATAAAAGCCTTAATCAACGTCCTCTTTAACATTAGTGCCCCTTTCTCATCCTAATATCCTATCACCAGCCCCAAAGTCATTCTCCGAATCGCCCACTGACGAAATCGCCATGAACGCGGGAACACGTGCGCTCTCAATCCCACAGCCACGCCGGCTGCAGTCTACTTCAAAATGAAAATCAATAATTTATGCGCATTCCACATTATGTATTCACGTCTCTTCGCGCCATATTCACACCCTTCGTCCTGATTGGTCAACGAACTCCAGTCACCAACGGTGATGAATGGAATAGTAGTGTAATGGTGACCATATTTGGCACAGCCTCTGACGTCACACGCTCGGCCAATCGATCGGAAGTTTCCGTCAGTATTCGTGCCAAGTGACTTCCTTGTAATGGCCGCCGCTCAGTTCGATTTTTGATCGCAGATGCCGGGAAATTGGATGTTTTGTCGTACAATTTTCAAAAAATTTTCGTACGAGGGGGGCCCCCCCTCATGCTCCCCCCCCTCGTGCCGCCACGTTACTCTCTCCGAAACTTCGAGGGGCCTGCAAGACATTCAGACAGACCACAGGAATGGGCCGGAACATTAGGAATGTAGTCAGAATCTAGTCAGAATTTTTAGAATGTTCTTCGAATGTCCAGGAATGAATACGAATTGTCATTCCAACGGCATTCCTGCTCATTCTGCCTCTTGGTTACTGTGGATGAAATGAAGCTCACAACCAAACGAAAGGGACTGTTAACTGAATGCCCGACTGCTGTTTCTGCTTGGTTGGCGGTGGGCGGCAACGTGTTTACATGGTGTTTCAGGGTTCCTGCCGCAGACAGCTGTAAAATTTCATGGACCTTTTGAGGACTTTCATGGTATCAAAACAGAAGCCGGGCCATGTGCACCGGCGTCCGCGTCCCACTTTTACTCTTTCGTGACGGAAAGAAATTAACGAGACAATGTAAGAAAACACCGGAAATTTAATTTTCAAGACTGAACATTTTAAGGACTTTTGTGGACTTTATAGGATTTTCTCATTATTTATGGTTACCAAAACAATAGTATTTATACTACTAGAATTTTAAACTACCGGTAGCTGGATTTAGAGTAGAGTTGAAAAGTTGAAATTCTTCCATACGACGCTCAGACAGTTATGCAACTTGGAGGAATGACTTCAACAAAAACTAAGTGTCGGCACGACAAAGAGAAATGCAAATATGTTTCAGTTTTCGGATGGCCAATTGTGCCTGGGGCCAGAAATATAACTTCGGGTTTTTGATATCATTGTTCCTTCTCGGGCTGCAGCGTGGTAACGCTTGATTACATAACTTCAGATTGATGAATGGGCGTCGGATGGAAGCTGAAAATATAAGATTCTTTTGTATTGCACTTGCGGCACCCTGCACTTTTGTAATGGGATTAGTTGACGCAGCAACCTGGATGTTTATCTATGATAAATGGAGAAAACTGGGTTTTTTAAGATCTACTTTTACCATGTAACCCCGCGCTGATTGGTCAATTACTGGCACGTGACCAGAGATAGTTTTTACCATAGGGTACCTGTACACCAAATTTCAAGTTTGTAACCCAAGCGGTTTAGAAACGTGCCACCCCTGTTAACGACGACGACGGACGACGACGACGCCGACGACGGACGACACACTATGGGAGAAGCTCACCTCACAGAGGTGAGCTAAAAATCCACTCGAAATCGGCAAGGGACGCTGAAATGTCAAAATTCAAGTTTCGCGCCGTTTACTTCTGCATTCCTGGTTTGCCCACCAGCTGATGCGCATGCGCGAAATTTACATGGTAACCAAGATGGCGGCTCTGCCTGAAAACGATCTATAGTGGAAACGGGCCTTTACGTACTTGCACACCAAAAACGCGCGTTGAACGCCGCGGAAAACGTCGCCCTGTCCGCCCACATACACGGATCGCACCTCCCCCTTGAAACGATGCGGGAGGCGCGCATGTTACGTGGCAACCACATTGGATATTATAACTGAAGTTGTTTCGGGTGCCGAGCGCACGTCATTTTTACCGCGCGTCTTTGGTGTGAGCCTTTCATTGAAAAGCCTTTCAACTTAATTGGCCGGCGGTGGACGCGCGTCGTTTTTCGCTGGCGCAGGTTTGGTGTAAACCGGCCTTTAATCGCTTCGTAGGAAAGCTAGCCCAAGTCGGAATTTCACTTACTTTCCTCCTTTTGCAACTTCTGTACTCTTTCCATCTGGCTGGCGTTCAACTGATCAATTTTCCTCGCTGCTGTACTGGCGGAAACGGTAATTCCCATTGCACTGAGGCGTGTGAAAACCTGAAAGGAGAGAAAAGTTCCATAATACTATGGTAGTCTGAGCAATGTCATTGAACCTACAGCTTATGCTGCATAGGAAGTATGGAGAATATACCCAATCTCTTTCCCAGAGATTAGTTACGCTGGCCGAGGTTGATGGTCGCTACACTAATCTCTGGAGACGGCTAAGCCCTAGCGGTGGCTTCGTGAACCAAAATGCAATTGGCAAGTGCATTACACACGGCGCATCCCGCTTCACTCCAAGTTTATACAGTGCGCCAAGTAGCGTAACGAATCTCTGGGTACGAGATTGGAGAATACCGTCGGCTCCGCCCATTTTTTAAGGATGCACCAGAAATGCACCAGCGATCGTAGTCCATTTAATGATTGTTGAAAGAAATTCCGGTGTGTAGTGTTGAAACATTGCGTGTCACACCTCATCCTATAAACAGGAGAAAAAAAGGGAAAAAAATTGACAGTGAGGATTCATGACTTACTCGCTTAGGACACCCGTTCAACCATAACATCGCTCCAAGTATTTCTGCTATGAATTTGATTTTTTGAGGGTGCGAGCTCCGGAGGATGTTGATGGCAGAGAACGCAATTACTCTTCTGATCCGTTTGGCATTGTTCCTCCTGGGTAAAGAACATTTTCACTTTATACATCAATGTGCAGTGCAGGACATCATTTACACTTGCGTGATCACTCATCAGTGAAAAAAATGCGAGACATGGCTTTGTTGGTCGTATGTCACAAGGTGGGCCTATGGCAAAATTCATGCATTTTTCAATATTTCTATTGCTTGTCACACTCAATGGGCCCTTTCAAAATATGCAATCAAAATCCAAATATGTTTCCTATATTTGGAGAAAACTGCATATTTGTATTATCATTTAATAGCAAAATGCATTAGAATGCGAACACGTTTTTGCAATTTTCTCAGAACTGACCATTTTCAATGAAATGGGCATTACTTTATTAAAATACAATAATAGGCTACTCAACCAAATTTGATGAAACATGTACCAAAATACTCAGGAGAAACAGATCTATTGGAGAATGCACACAACAAGCATAATCAATAATGATATAGGCCTAGGCCTAACTCATCATATTTGACCTTCAGAAACCCCTTGAAATTTTGGTCAAACCACTGGGCCGGAAAATAGCATTTTTACTCAACTTCTCTAGTTTAAGCCCCTTGTCCTATTCACGGTCCTATATGAAATATCATCTGTTTCTGCATGCCATTGCCTTAGATACAAATGCACCTTCAAATGCGCTTTAAAGGCTGAATTGCGTGTCAATATAAGAAAAATCAATGTAACTTCTTGAATGAACTTCAACAGAAAAAATGCAACGTCATCATGGTTTCTTTTGTTTCACATGGCTTCCCTGTAGGACAAGCAAACAACTAAACAAACACAGGGATGATCAGGAGAGTCACAGAAGTCCTGCTCTAGGTGGCACTCATTCACTCCCTCCGCAACCACCCAGTCCACCCCCTGACAATTAGGATTCAAAAGTGCCGACACGCCATATCATTCAGTGTAAATGCTTGTCCAAGTGTCACAAAAAGATATCACACGCTTTAAAATGAGACTCTATTTGTTTAAATTGGATGGCTACTACCCGAGATAATGACATTAGAATGATAAAAATATTTTCCGTGTGTTACAAGTCCACCCTTTTTGGGTGCCCATCTTGTGACATACGACCTGTTACATTATATGCTGTAGTAGTATTATAATGAAATGATCAGCGATGTCAATGTCATAACATGCACATCTCGCCTGGAAAGAAATCGCTTCTCTTAGAGTGAAATACAACGTATTGTAGAACTATACTTTTGAGCTACCAAAGGAGGTAATCCACCTCTGTTGATCCGTCCGCATGTGGCGCAATGTTTGCGGTGGATAACATTTTGGTTCATCCCTAACAGTTGGCGTCATTTTCTAACATTGCATATCATATCTATTTCCAGCTGGCGCCATATATATCGAGACCGCTGACCCGGTTTCTCATGAAGGCAGATGAAAATAACCAATTACCGTAAATGCGGGAAATCATCCGGGTCATTTCCGGAAAGGGATACCAGGCATGCAGTGATGACAGGCATTTCAGACTGAAATATAGGAGGTATGAAATCATGTGATTCATTCTTGGAAAGCAAGTTCAATGATTTCGAAGGAGAATGTAACAGCCCTACCTGAAATTTTGGTACGTAATGAGCTCTGTGTGCTTGATTTTAGTACGTGCAGCACACATTTGTCTAAAATGAGTCCGTCATGTACACAGCTTAGCAAACCAAGTACACTGGTAAGGACATTTGAATACACCAAGTACACATCAAAAAATCTTAGCACACTGACAAGATCACGGAGAACACAATTTGGATATTGTAGTCAACAACCATCCTCACTGAGTACGCATGTTGAATTCTAGTTCACAAGAGCACGCAGACAAGTTCACAAAACAGTGCAGAAAAACTCCAAGTCCACAATTTTGGACTTTGAATTTTTTCATGATGGTCAGTGTGTCTGCTGCTCATGCTCAGACAGGTCCGCTTTCCCGCTCTTTCCACAGTGCTGCACGTCCCAAGGTAAAAAACAGCAGAATTAGGCTTATTAACTCAACTCCCATCATTGATTGAACCATGAGTAAGTTTGTTAGCATTCATAGATCACTCTAGTACCAATCTTTGGTAGGTTCATTGCATGGATTTAGTGTGAAAAGCAATTCAAATCGGCCTAGGCCTAGGCTACTCAGTGCACCCCCCAGGATGTACTGCGCACTGCTGCATGCTACAGTGCAGTGGCATTGCCTGTGCACTTCAGGCACGGTACCGGTAGTCCCAATTAAAAGAATCCATGCAGCCACAATTTCCTCTGCCAAGTGAAGCCTCCATGATGCTCTGGCTTACCTACCAGAGCATAGTTTCGCGCAGCCAGACCCTCGGTTAGTCTCAGCAGCCAGACAGCCGGAGGGTTTGGCTCCTATCGAAGTACCGGTACCGGTACCTTCATGCACAGTCACAGTTTCCTCCACCAGGTGACGTGTCCGCGATGCTCTGGCTTATCAGAGCATAGGCCTACCAGTAGTCTCGTGCAGCCAGACCTTCGGTTAGTCTCGTGCAGCCAGACCCTCGGTTAGTCTTGCACAGCCAGACAGCCAGAGGGTCTGCCTGGCCCCTATTGAAGTACCGTATTTTTGTAATGACATCCGGGTACCCGTGACCGAAGCGTAGGAAGTGGAGCGAGGTCAGAGGGTGGCGGCACGAGATTAACCAGAGCATCGCGGAGGCATCAGCAGGGAAGGTCTAGTAGACCTTCAAGCTTGGACATCACATTGCATGGTACAAAGGTGGCTTCATTCACTTCAGCATTTCAATCTAACAAAGACTGTTACCGGTACTGAGGCTATCTAGGTGTATACCGGTACCGGTAGGCCCTACCGGTACGTATTTCCAAGTCAGTTTCTCCAAACCTCTGCCTGCTTGCGTTCTTCAATAAATAGGGCCTAGGCCTAGGCCTGTTGGGCCTATGGTGCTATTATCCAGGAAGAACGCTTTTTCCGGTCATAGACTACCAAATTCATTTGCCAATTTCTTTCCAGTAAAGCAGTTGGCAAGTGAATTTGTAGGGCCTACATACCGGTAATGATTTTGTGGTCATGGGAGTGTGCACAAGACAGCCCAATAGAGGGCAGTTGGCAGGCAAGTAGTAGTACACATCAATGCGCAGAACTAGTACGCAGAGCACACAATTTGGTCTGCAGGGACAAGATCGCAAGAACGCAGAACTAGTACGCAGAGCACACAATTTGGTCTGCAGGGACAAGATCGCAAGAACGCAGAACTAGTACGCAGAGCACACAATTTGGTCTGCAGGGACAAGATCGCAAGAACGCAGAACTAGTACGCAGAGCACACAATTTGGTCTGCAGGGACAAGATCGCAAGAACGCAGAACTAGTACGCAGAGCACACAATTTGGTCTGCAGGGACAAGATCGCAAGAATACAGAACTAGTATGCGGAGCACACAAAGTTCGCTCTTGCATCTAGTAGATCACTGAACTGAGAGCTAGGCCTAGTACACCGCATGCTAAAACGTGCTAAAAGTACTTAAAATCTAGCATGGTGTCCACAATTCTGTGATCTTGGGATGTTCCAAATATGATCTAAGTGTGCTCAGTAGCAGATAAGCACGCAAGTACGTCATCCAACTAGTTCACAGAGCATGTAACGTACTAAAAATTTCAGGTAGGGAGATCAGCTTTGCATTACAATGATGCTAATGACCGATTCCCATTAGGGACACACACCGCATGAGCTACTGCAAAATCTTGTCCGCAGTCAGGTGTACTTCACTGCGGACAGAAATATAGGTCATCCAGGTGTGCTCTGTGTATTTATATATCGTGGTATGCAGGGCTGGCCTAATACATTAGTTTCGCAGTAGCTCACGCGGACTCTGTGCCCCTTATGCTCGATTTGTATACCCCTACATTGATGGTTGAAGCACCTTCTTGGGCATTACATCGGGATGAAGCACCTTCTTGGGCAAAATACATCGGGATAAATTTTCTTTCCTGTTTTTTAAGCTACAAGTATGCGTACGCATACAATATTGCACTGCGTCCATGGACCATGTGCTCACCCGTTTGAACATAATAGTGTAATGGCAGAGAGAGGTACATGTCAGTTATGAGCAATCTGGGTCAAGTCATTCCCAAGTTGCAGGACTTCAATGATTTTGGGGTAATGCCACCTGGCGGCCATATTGGATGTCCGATCGGACCAAAACTCGGTATTTTTGAAGGTACATGTACTCCTCTAATACACGCTTATGCAAGATATGAAGACTCTCGGTGAAATAATTAAGAACTGTGGCAGGTTCGTTACTTTTGTCAAACTTTGACTTCTGTGACCTTGAAAAGTACGTCAAATCAAAAACCCGTTACATATGTTATGTATCCTATTTTTATCATAGGTGTATCTAATTAGGCTAATTAGATACACCTATGATAAAAATTTGGAGATGATCCAGTCATTAAGTGTCAGTGCACGAATAGACCATGCAGAAGGTGATAACCCGGGGTCGACGGATTTTAATGAAATTTGGCGTGAAGTTACCCCTTGGTGAGAGACAAAAGCACACAAAATATTGGGTCAATCCATTCGCTGGTTTGGGCGTAAACAGCAAAAATGTGCTTTTACAGGGGTCAAAGTAAGCATTCATAATTCAGATGCTGCAGGGTCCTGGATGACAAAACTGGTCTGAAATTATAGGTTGAGACCTGGGGCCTGTTTCATAAACGCTAAAGGCACCTCATTAACTAATAATACTTGAATATGCTCGTTCTGGACTTGTGTCAATATCCAGTTTATTCCTTAGAGCATAAGCAAGTTTTATTAGTTAATGAAGTGCCTTTAGCGTTTATGAAACAGGCCCCAGATCTTTAAAAAACAACAAGAAAAACTTTGGGCGCTTTTTCCATTGCAGAGATATGCCTGTATATATGTAGACATTTTATGTACTACAAATGAACGCCATATCCGTAATACATTCGTACTACATCAGTAGTGCATTTATGCACAACTTTGCACCCGCATATCTCTGCAATGGAAAGAGCGCCCAAATTTTTTATTCTTTTAATAAAGAGAGACATCCCTCAACTCCTTTCCCTGATGTGCTCACCTTCCTCACCCCTGCAGCATCTCTGTAAATCGCTGGAGACCAAACCATACCTTTTTTGACACAAGGGCAATACTGCATTGTACCTTAAATCAAGTGTGATTTGGAAGTAAACAAAAATGGGAAACAATTGCTGGGGGCATCTACTAGCATTGACATATAAGGAATATCTACTCCTGTTGCCTGTCAAGGCGTGAAAATTCATTCAAATGGACAATATTTTGATCAAAATCGGACAAAAATAGTTTTTTGCAGTGTTTTTGCCCCTTACTCCCAAACGGTGTGACCAATCTCCGAAATATTTGGCCTGTCCTCATTGTGCCCCAAGGCTATCTTCTGGTAGGAATTTGAGCCAGATCTGCCGACCTCGCAGGTTATCACTTTTTGCAGATTTTGCATGGTCCACTCGTGCAATGACACTTAATTCAAGTTATTGCACTTTTTGTGTTTTTGGTTTTGGCCACCTGGAGGCCAAGCCAAGAATCGAATCAGACCGAAACTTGGTGTCATAGGTCATCTGACCTAGGGGTATATACATGTATGTACCAAGTTTCAGGTCAATAGCTCCAGTGGTTACGAAACGTGCCCTGCTAACGGACAACGACGACGATGACGGACGACGACGACAGACGCTGACTGACAACTAAAGCTCACGGGTGAGCTAAAAAGTCAGAAAAACGGGAATACGTTGAGTTTCCAGTGTGGGATTTTGGTTAATGTTGCAATGTACTTATCCTCCAAACATTTATCTATAGAATAATGGTGGTGTTAAATCTATTTAATGTCAACATGTGAAAATCAAATTCTGTTACTCGATTTAATGTAAATTAATTCGTTTCAATTAATGTGGATATTAGTTCTCAATTATGTCCATTCCAGTGTGCGATACATGTAACAACCCGATTTTCCGATATATCTTTGCGCATGCTCCTGCCTAGCGCTGTTGCCAACCACGTAAATTACCATGAATGCGTTGTTGGGCCTACCTTCATCGCATTGGAGTACGTCATCCAATCAAACTTCTCAATCGCATCGGTTGTAACCGGTCTCTCCAATGCATCAGCCTTGACAAGGAAATTTTTTGCCTCTCGGCGGGCCAACATCTTTATTTCCCTCATGATGGCGTTGCGACCCCTTGTACTTCTCCATATCACCTTCACAGCGTCTCTGTACCTGCCAATGGATGACAAACGCATTTATGCGGTTTCACCGGAAACGAAAAAAAAAAATGTCTGCATGTAACAGGCGCGGATCCAGGAATTCTGGAAAGGGGGGGCGCAGACCAATGCGAGTGCCGAAGGTGCGAAGCCCTGACGGGGGGTCTGGGGGTCCTCCCCCAGGAAAATTTTAAATTTGAGGTGCCTAGAAGCGTTTTCCTGGCATCTTGGCAACGGAAAAAAGCAAGACTAAAAATTTGATTTTGCTATTCGCTCATACCGGTATTACAGTAGCAGTACTTCCACCTATCCAAAATCCCCGGGTTTTTTAGACCCGTGTCTTCCCCGGGCTTTTCAATACATTGCAATTGCATGGCGGCGAGCTCGCCGTGTCTATTAGACACGGCAAAAAATAGGTGTACGCGCAAGAAACCCGCGTTTGACACGGGGTT
>NMRB01000689.1:207771-221268 GCA_002633025.1 Notospermus geniculatus | reverse complement strand
ATGCTTCGAAAATCAACTGCAGCCCTTCCATCAAGACTGATGGTCCAGTAACCATGGCGACGATATCGGTATATATATATCACCGACATTTTTATGGCAAATTGGCCGTCACACTTTGCTCCTTAGTCATGTCTAACCTTCACGAAAATACCCCGAAGAATAAAACGCCATTAAGATGTACCTCGGGATAAGGACAAAAAGGTCGTTAAAACGCCGTGAAAATTGTCAAAAATAATGAAGATGGTGGCGGAATTTGTCGTAAATCACCTCAGCTAATCTTTTTTCATTTTACGGAAGAAATATTGTTACATCGTGACATTTTTGGAGGGGGTTATTTTGCAGTCGCCAGATTTTATAGATGTTTTAGGGCTCAGTGTTAGATATAGACCATTGTGTGGTGGCCAAAATTATTCGAACACTAGGGCCCGGTTGCACCAACTATGCTCAAAGTTAAGTTTGAGGTTGACCTCAACTAAGTAATATGATTTGCCATTACAATTTGAGGTTGAGAATACATGTAACTTTGAGGTTAGCATGGGCACAAAGTCGACCTTAAGCATGTTAAGTATAACGTGCAACCGGGCCTAGGTATAGACCGTTCTCAAATTGACGTAAACAAGAAAGATCTGTCACTTCCACCGAAATCTCAACCACAACCTCGGTCTGAAACTGAATGACGTAACGCAGACAACCCCACGACAGTGACGTCAAAGACGTTGCATCAGACTCGACCATTGCTGAATCATGGATGGCGTCACGTCACCCGGTTTCAGATCGAGGTTCTGGTTGTGAATTCGGCGGAAGTGCAAAGATCTGCGAATTCGAGAATCGTCTATGCCTTGAGCCATTGCCATACAAAGTCTGGTTTCCATTTATTACTTCTAATAATTGGAAAAAGTGCATTGCTCTGAGGAAAATAAAATTCTTTCATTGGCAGGCCTACATTAGTTGCCTTTCAATACAAAGAAATGAAATATCTGTTTACATGCCAAGTGTTCGAATAATTTTGGTCATCACTGTACATGTAGGTTCTGTTGATGGTGTCCGGGTGTTTGTGCATGTACATGTAGGAGGAAACTAGAGTATCTGGGTTTTAATGACAAATCTTCTGTAAGACTTGCAGCCTGTAATTTCACTGGTTTCCTCTCCCATCATTATGGTTTAAGCACAGAGAAAGGTTAGGGAACCAGTCTACTTGCACAGGTCCACAAGTCATGCAGAGTCCCAGGTCCACAATGTTGTCAAAGACATTAATGAAAAATCAACAGATTTCGAATTAAACCATAATATCAGAGGTGACAAGTCACATGTCTGCACTACACCATTCTGGCTGTATTAGCTGCAGTCGATATGTAATGTTGGAGGAAACCGGAGCTACCCAGAGTAAACATGCACTATCTGACGTTTCACTCTCGAATTGCACAAAAAGTAGGTACGACCAAATTGAACCCACTATCCCAGATGTGGGACGTCTCATGTCTCCACTGCACCGCTCTCGACTGCAGACACCTTCAGGGAGTGCCCCACTGGAGCTTTCCAGTCAGTGGTCACTCCTTCACCACTGCAGATAAAACCAGGATTATATGGCATAAATACATTTCACAATCTCGAAATCGACATCATTGTTTCCGAACCCCTCAAGAATGGTATCTGACGTCGGAAAATCCTCTCCACCCGGCGGGAACCGTGCGGTCAGATCGGACCGCCGTGACCACGGTTTAATATGATCATCGGCCAAGAAAGACAATTGTGGATGAGATTTGACGTGAGATCTGATAATACGCGGCGTATTTATGGTAATGATCACCGATGCGATGTTCCGCGTGTTCAATCCAATTTTGTCCGTTCGTCTTTGACTTTTATCTCGGCAGGATAAGTTGATTATTGCGTAAACAACTCCGTCCTGAGCGCAGCTCATTTTACTCCCGTATTTTGGCAAATATTGTGCCGGCGGTCTGGGGACTTAATCCTGTTGATGTGACCAAACCCAATCCGTGGACCAGAGCGGATCAATCCGGTTCTGATATCTGGAAGCTCAAAACAAGAGGTCGGTATGGATAAAGTCAGATATAGATGAGATCAAACTTCGTAATTAGGTCATTGCCATGGATAATTCGCGCATGCGCATTTTGCCGTTTTCTTTGGACCAAGCCGGAAGTCGATGTTTTAATGGCTTTCAACGAAGGATTTGCCGGTGGGTCGCACATTTGGCCGTTTTCTGTGGGCTTTTGGCCGTTTTCTGTGGGCTTTTCGCACAGCTTTGTGTTCATAAGTGTGTGGTGCTCCTGAAAATCGTTACCATCATGAAAATCGGGTGAGATTTACAGAAAAATTCGCCCAGGTTGGGTCTCCGAATGGACAAAAATGGCGAAGCACGTGGCCGGTCGATCGCGAATTTACCCCATTCTTCGCTCAACCTATGAGAAACCAGCGGGGAAACCAGTGATTTTTCCGTCCCTCAACTACTACCAGACCCGTTCACAGTGTAATTGAGGACTCTTCTGCAGAAATATCGAAGAGAACCACCAAAACTGTTGCCGATTGCCGGAATCCTTCGTTGAAACCCATGAAACCAATGTAAACACACCAGCCTCCGCGTTGTCAAGGAAAATGACAACTGCGCATGTGCGGGTTGCCAAGAAATCGCCATGACGTCATAAACGACGACCTAGTTTGATCTCATCTATAGTGGAACCTGTATATTAAGGACACCTTTGGGACTGTCAGATGCTGTCCTGAATTGATAGGTGTCCTGATTAAAGAAGTCAAAATGAATAGTAAAGGCCAGTTCGGGACTGAAATTTGGTGTCCTTAATAGAGAGGTGTCCTCCTGACAGTGGTGTCTGCTAAGGGAGGTTTTACTCTACAGTGAAACCTCTCTATTAAGGACACCTGTGAGACTACAAAATGCTGTCCTTAATTGAGAGGTGTCCTGATACGGAGGTAAAAATAACCAGAAATGGACAATTTGGGCTGAACTTTGGTGTCTCTAATATAGCAGTGTCCTCCTGGCAGAGGTGTCCACTATGGGAGGTTCAATTTTATTTTTTAGAAAACGTGCATTGAGATTGCGCGCCTTGCAAATCTGTAAATGTTGACAGATGTTATGAGAGAGTGTGTGTGGTAATGAATGTTAAAAGTGTTCATAGTTAGTGGTATCGCCTGAAGATGGCATTTCAATCGCTCAGTTTGCACCAATGTCAATATCAAAACGGGGTCTACCCTATGTGGCCCGGGTTACGGTTAGGGTTAGAACCCGGGCCACATAGACGTGGTCCCATTAAAACTATGAACACGTGTGTTCATGTTAGTTCATCCACGTGTGCTGAAGATGGCGCTGCGATCACCATAGCGAACTGAGCGCCTAAAACAATCGAGGGGCTAAAAAAACTGAGCGCCTGCAGTTTTGAAAAGACAAGCCCTGAGGTCAGGGGTTGCAAATGATCCACTTCCTCGTAAACCTTTTGTAAAAATCGGCAAAATTCGTGGAAAAATACCCCCATAAAAATTGCGGTGATGCCTTTGTTATGAATCAACACTATATTCATTCATAATGAATAGTCAAAACCCGAGGTTAAAAAAAGTCAATTTTTGCATTCTCTGATCCCGATATTAAACGCCGTAGAAAAAAAAACGGGGAATGTTACAAAAGTTTCCGTATATATACCGCAAAAACTGAACCCGGCGTCATTTCTTTCCTATTGTTGTATGGATAACACGCTCGGAGCGAGGGCAAGAAACTAACACCGGTGAAGGAGAAATACACAAGATTTTATGGAGGTTTTTGTGTCGTGTTTTATTTACGCAGGATGTGGATATTTTTTGATGGAATTTTAATGTCGATTTGGTATTTTTTTCAATTCTCGAATTAAATTGTGAAAAATTCGGAGATGATAGTTTAGGATACAAGGATCAGAATTCTCACATACCTTGTCGCTTTCAGTGTCATTATAGCTACTGTTACACCTGTTGAAAATACCCGTGTTTTTCCAGACCCGTGTCAAACCCGTGTGTACGAAAAGCCCGGCGAGAGGTCACACTACTACATTGTGACTCTTCGGTTATTTCTGTATTGGCACACATTGTTGGAGGCGCGAAAACGACTTTATGGCTGCGCCATCTGTAGCCGTACTAAGAACTATCGAAAACACGGGGATTTCGAAAAGCACGACAAGCTCACCGTGGTTTCAAAAACCCGTGTTTTTCAGACATGGGTTTCTTGAAGCCCGGCAATTCATAGGTGTGACCGCAAAAAACCCAAAGATTTTATGTAGTGTATAACCATGGCTTATGTTTTGCAGTGTGCAGTAATGTTAATATGGCATTCTATGTTGTAATATAGTGGCACCCTCCACTATGGACACCTCTGTGAGTGACGTACGCTGTCTGTAATTGAGAGATGTCCTAATTACAGAGATCAAAACATATAAGCCCTGCTGGTTACATTTAAAATCCCCGTGCTTTTTGAGACACGGGTTTTTTCCGAACCAGAAAAAAAGTTCCGTAACCTGGCGATAGGGGCACTGCATGTAGGCAACTCTCCGTAATCAAGTGGCTACTGGAGGCGTGAAATAGCCTACATGTACATGTATACGTATGAACATGACTCATCGATTTGCATCGCCGTCTGTCGGAGTGCTCGGAACTACAGGTAGACACGGGGATTTCGCGGTTACACTACATAAAATACCCGTGTCTAAAATAGCCCTGGCGTAGTCCCTTCGAGTTCAATGGGGCTAATAAGCACGGGGATTTCAGACACGGATCTATTTAGACTCGGCGATTTATAGGTGTAACCGCAAAATCCCCGGGGAAAGTATGGTGATTTATGTAGTGTAACCACTACTATACATGTAAATATGATCACTTTGGGACTGAACTAAAAACATAAAAATTGCCATTTTGGACTAAACTAAATGCAAGGTGTACTTGACAGAAGGGTGTCCTAATTACAGAGGTCAAATGAGTAAAATTGACCAATTTGGCTCTGAACTTTTGTGTCCTTAATTGAGAGGTGTCCTTAATTGAGAAGTGTCCTGATAACGAGGCCAAATGAGTAGAAAGGGCCAATTTTGGACGGGGTAGATTTTTCTGATATTCTGATTGGCTGTCCAGTTCTCTGGACAATTTTCCGATTTTCAGCGATTTGGTAAATTTCTCGTAAAATTTTTCAGCTTTTAGAAGTACAAATTGCCAAATATCTGACATTTATTTCCAAATTTCTTCTTGCAGACGTTAAACATTTCACCGGAAAGTAAAAAGATAATTAAGGTGAGTGAAGTGCACTACCCAAGGACTCAACTTCCCAAAAACCTTAAGATTGGCACAATGTCAGAGTGGTGCAGTGCAGACATCAGGGACTGTCACCTCTGAGGTTCCAGGTTCAAACCCCAACACAAAAATTCTTCATGTGATAGAGAGGGTACCGGTAACTCTCTTTAACAGTGCAGATTCTCTCCGGGCACTCCGGTTTCCTCCTATATTGTCTTGGATCTAATAATGCCATATTGGGTGTTAAAGGAGCACAGTATTGGATCTCAAGTGCATTATTTGGCTGCTGACGTAGAGGGAGCCACCTAGCGGCAGTAAGACGAACTACAGAAATGCATTACTAAATGTATATGTAAATGTATGTAGTAAATCGGGTCAATTTGCCGACAACGTCGTTAGTCCCTGGGTTGGAGAGTGGCGTGGCGGCGCCGGCTGTCGTGAGAAAGAGGCAATACCGTGGTCCTTTAGCTGTCAATTAACAATTTTTCTTCATAAAAAATAAATGCATACCGCATGAAGCAGTAAAAAAACTTTTCAATTGAGCATCTGCAAAATCGCATCATGTTTTTGCGCATATGGTTGGCATATCACCAGTTTAAAGTCGCCACATCACAGCTTAGTTTTTGAAGAGCACCGATACATTAGTGAACAATAATTCTGTGTTCGCCCCCAGGGGGCGCCATATTGAAATCATAATGGACCCTTTTTATCAAGACACGCGTTTTGTTCAGAATTCTTCCCATTCTGTGCCCCTCCAGATATAAAGTCCATTCCGTGTTAACTTGGCTGGTGATTCTGTACACAGCAGTGTACATTATGTACATGTATTTATGTTCTCTTTTGGGTGAAATGGAATGGATTTGTAACTAGCCAACATACATGTACATATAGTAGAAATTCGTGTTTTTTTACTTCTTTCAAAAATGACTAACATTTTTGGGGGAAGTTTTAAGTTTGGTATACATGTACATGTATCTTTGATGATGTTTGGTGAATTTCAATGCACAGCAGGAGGAAACCAGAGTTCCCAGAAAAAACGTGCGATGACAGAGAGGGTTAGCGTATCTATCTCTGAAGAATGGTCTGAAAAAAAATGATAAAAAATGAAGAAATCAAGCTATGTAAGCAAAAAACGAAAAAAATCAAGCTACATGTATGTAAGCAAACAATGCGTAAACATTTCCCCCACATAA
The DNA here is from genome assembly GCA_002633025.1 of Notospermus geniculatus. Taxonomy (NCBI): domain Eukaryota; kingdom Metazoa; phylum Nemertea; class Pilidiophora; order Heteronemertea; family Lineidae; genus Notospermus; species Notospermus geniculatus. Next base: position 214,804 of record NMRB01000689.1, on the reverse strand, counting down.
CAAAAATGAACAATCGGAGTTTTATTTCATTTCGTGGCCTTGTGGCTTTCGTCTCGGTCTGCTCTATCGGAACCTGAAAAAGATGTTTACACGACAAAAAGATTCGGCTACTGTGGGTTTCAAAAATAACCTATTCATAGAGAACCGTTGTTGATTTCAAAAGAGAGAAAGCGACATAGCAATCTGATGTATCTTTTTTTTACAGATAACAAAACATATTGTATTTTTTGTCCAACAGTTTCTCATTTTTTCCCATTTGGTTGTTTATCCCAGAAAATGTGACACAAACATGACAAAGTTCGGTTGCGGCTTTCAACTGTTTGTCAACAATACAGGTTTTTTTTTTCTGAATGTTTACATGTACCATCATTTACCAACTATTTACTAACTTTCAGATGATTTTCACCCTTTTCAGTTTCAATTCATAAAAAAATCCTGACCTTCTTCGATTAACCCGTAAACTGTGGAAACTTTTTAGTTCTAATTTTTTTCTTTACAAAAATTTGCGAAAAAAAGCATTTCACACACAAGGTTCCAGGTGTAATATAAAAATAAAACTGCCCCCGTGAGCGATCCTCGTCACCCGGATAGCACTTGTTGATTTTCTCCAGCCTGAAAGCTTTCGCTCCCGATGTACAGGCGCTGGCAATGAATTTCCTCGTTTGTGGAGCACACCTGGTCACGTGATGGAATCATGTGGCCCACAAAATGACTCCCGAGTGGTCTGATCAGAAGGCATCGACAATTTCCGTGTAGCATTCAGTGCCTATCACGTCCGCTCAGTAAGCAGCAGGTCCCGGGTTCGAATCCAGCCCCGGCCATATGGGATTTCATTCCCGGCTCTTCACCACGTCCGTCGCATGGCACTTCGTACATGTACCTTGTCCCTTTGCAAGGACAAGTAAAAGACCCCATCCAAGTGAGGAACATGAGTAGCTTGTGACGGCCTCTTCCATACTTACCAGGGCCAATAATGCTATGGCTTCGGCCCTGATGGAAAAATCAAATACAAATACAAAATACAAATACGGTCTGGTTTTGTGTAAAACGCCTTCCATCAGACGTGAACGAACGCCACTTATCCGAACTGCGCATTTCGTAACTTGATGCACGAGAAATTGACAGACCGCTCAAAGAAAATTAGTCGGATTAATTAGCAAGAATAGATAATGTGTCAATAATGATTAATTCTAATATTTATGATGAAAATTTATCTGGTACGTCTGCCGAGGCGGGGCAGGGAATTGTGGTCGGAAACTTCCCATCGAAAGGTGTGTCCCAAGTTTCTTAAAGGTGCTCTATTTCGAATTGTAAACATTACGGTTTGTTTATTTACATGGTTGATTATAATAGTTATTTTTCCTCGGACAGATGGCAGCACCGTGTATACCAAAACATTAATGTTATCTATTTTTATATCTATCTTGATAAATATTCTTGTAACTGAAATATATTTATGATTTTATGCACAAAAAGTTGTGAAAGGCGAGATTTAATTCGATTTTATCTGATTTGTTAGCACCAGAAGTTGACAATAGGTGGCACACCGTAATGTTTACAATTCGAACTAGAGCACCTTTAAGCGGCAGGTCCTCGGTTTGAATCCAGCCCGGGTCATGTGGGATTAATCATCCCTGGCTCTTCACGTCCATCACATAGGACAGTAAGCCGTGGTGCCTTGTACCTTGTGCCTTTACAAGGGCAAGTAAAAGACCCCATCCAAGTGAGGAACATGAGTAGCTTGAGATGGCCTCTTCCATACTTACCAGGGACCTTTACAAACCCCCTCCCCCCTCTGACAGCCAAATATGGGAATCAAATTGATTGAGCTTTAATGTAATGTAGGAGGAAACCAGAGTTTTGGCAAAAACTTTCTTTGCACCTTCTGAAGTTACTGCGCTTAAAAAATCAATAGCAAGCTTAAGTCCGTATTAAGACAATGAGGTAATTAATACATGTAATTAAACGCTAATTATGTTCTTATTAAGATTAGTAGTGAAACCGACAAGGGTGATATTGTTGATGAACATGATAATTATACGTATGAGAAAGTGACAACGCTCGTCAAATGTCCCCAATAAATTAATCAGATTTGGAAAGAAAATTAGTCGGATTAGGATGAAATCAATGTACAAGGGTTGGAGCTGTTGTTCGATTGGGTGGATGGAATTTCATATGTTAAATCTTTTAGGGTCGCGAAGGTGCTTGTTACCTTCACTGCCTCCATTGTCTGTGGGANGAGACTGTATTACAGTGGAAAGCACTTTGAGATTGTTTTACAGTGGAAAGCACTTTGAGACTGTATTACAGTGGAAAGTGCTTGGAGACTGTATTACAGTGGAAAGCACTTTGAGATTGTTTTACAGTGGAAAGCACTTAGAGACTATATTACAGTGGAAAACACTAAAGTGCTAAAACCTTTATATTATTATTATTACGTTATTAATTATTGTTAAGTGACTTGACCAAGATGACAAGTCAGTTGTTGTTCATGGGAATCACCACCATGACCGTTATCACGTTTCCTGGGGCTTAGCGCGTCACGATGTCGCTAATTACATGTGAAGCTCACCAATCATTTCCTGAAATCGCCATCACCGCGGTTAATCCCCGAAACCGCAAAACTGCGACACACGCCGGACAGCGGCACCTGCCGAGAATACTTTGACCTCTGGACATTACACCGTGACTCGCAACATATGTATATAATCAGCATTAACAGCGGCAGACGGAACAATCGTGTGTCGTCTCTTCATACATATTTCGATCGTCGCCGGATTGGTGCTGTCTCCATGGGATTACAAAAACGTTCGACGTCGTATAGTGACAGGGATTTTTCCGCCTCCTTTTGTGGAGAGTTCTGTGCGTCGTCTTTAAGCACAAAGTTCAAAAACTTACTTTTCGCGTGGAGTTTGCACAGGATGGTTGATTGTACGTTTGCACGTTGCTATAACCCGGAGCTGTTGCCTAGGTAACGTGAGTTGTTTATACTTTATTGTTGTGTGGCGCTTGAGCACAAATACCGCAGATGATGTGCAATTAAAAACACCAAACCTGGGACAGCCGTTCATAAACATTTGAAAAAAATTCAAATTTATGAATAATTACATCATTTTACTTAAATTTCAAGGACACTTATAGGCGTCACATGTAATTAGTGTTTTGCCACGCTAATTAAGGTCAGAAATAACGGTTAATTAGCTAATCATCACTTACATCCCACTCCAAAAGTACTGTGTTACGTAATAAATAAGTACTTCCTCTGTGATGTAGGCCTAGGATATTCATGCATTAGGTATAAGAAATGTACTGGTTTAGTGGTCAAATCGCATGAAACGAACTATGTGGTTTTTGTCATTTCTTGGTCAAAGATTGTGATCTACGCATTATGAGTAGATTTTATGGGAATTTTGTGCATAATGTTGTGAAATTATATCTTTTCCTGTGAAAATCTGGCAAAAATAGACAACAGAATTCCTGTTGAGTTTAGTATGAAGGTCGGATAACGCAAGGGTTGTTTCATGTGGTAGCTTGGCATACTTTAAGCGATTACTAGGCCTACGTTACCCATCAACAAGGGAAAAAAATGGTAGGTGTTTTTCATTTTCAAATCCAGAAAGATTTTGGTCACTAGGCAATGGGTCAAATGAGTAAAAACTAGTAAATGCTTTTACTTGAATTTTGCAATACAAATGCACTAGGCAATGCTGTACAAATCGGAAGTAAAAGCATTTGCTGGTCTTTATTCATTTGACCCATCACCCCGTTCAGTGAGAGAACTGCTAAATTCATGCGAGACGCGTCACATCTTTTGGAGCGCTTGGGGGACGTATTAAATGGCGTCATACCCGTTCGAGTGGTGGAATGACGTCATTCCATTGCACATGACGTTGCTGACATCACGGATGACGCGAAGACAATCTCGGTGACGTCATGACATCAAAAGGCCTAAAAAGCATTGTTATTTTCGTTAATATCTTGATATTTTGAAAACTTTAAGTCAAATCAGAATTCAGGCTTCGTAAGGACACTTCCCAGGTCTGTCTGCATGTGCATACCAAGTTTGGCGGCGATCCGTTCGTCAGTCTTCGGGAAAATCGCGAACACACCCACACAAACAAACTCTTCTCAAATTTTAGTATGATTTTGCAGTGGTGTATTATGGGCTTGTGTCCTAGAGGTCAGGGGTTCGATTCCCGGTCGAGTTGCCCTTTGCACTCAGTCAGAGTGGTGCAATGAAACATCGACGCCTGGCACCTCTGAGGTCCGGGGTTGAGTCAGACCTGCTCTTCATGTGATAGAGGGGGCAACTCACTCTGACAGTGTAGGCTTTTCTTGGACACTCTGGTTTCCTCCTGCAGTGCATTAAATTTGCTCAACTAGGCAATACCCGTTTGGTGGCGGAACTGCTAAATTCATGCGTCGTTATAAGCCGCGTTTACACGGCCACAAATCAAGTGAACTCGGTCCGGACCGAGTTCGGTTCGGCAAAAAAAGTGGCAGTGTAAACCTGCCAAGCGGACCCGGTCCGGACCAGAAGTGAACCGTACCGAGACCCCCAGAAGGTGGTGGTGGAGAGCGGCGTTTCAGGTGCGTGACGCGGTGACTCATTGCTGCAGTCTAAACGGTACAAATGAAGTGGACCTGGTCCGGTCCGAGTACGGTTCACTTCAACTGGACCGAACTGTTTGGTAGTGTAAACGCGGCTATAGGAGCGCTTGGTGGAGCAGGGCCGTATTTAACTTTTTGGCCCGGGGGGGGGGCAGGAGCCTCTCAGGGGGAGGGGGGGGCAGAAGACCTCTTTTTGCCATTTTTTGCCCAAAATCCGCATGAAAATCANNCCAGGGCCGTATTTAACTTTTTGGTCCAGGGGGGGCAGGAGCCTCTCAGGGGGGGCAGAAGACCTCTTTTTGCCGTTTTTTGCCTAAAATCCGCATGAAAATCACGTTTTTTGGTTGGCTCAGGGGGGGGCAACTGCCCCCTCGCCCCCCTTTAAATACGGCCCTGTGGAGGTTAAATGCGAGGATGAGACTGGATCTGGTCCGACTCCCATTCCCGCTCCGACTCTGAGGTGCAAAATTTCGGATTTTTCAAGTTGAGATAAATTTACCACTCAGGCGGGTTCTGTTTGTTCTCCTAGAATGAGTAAACACCATTGCTTTGGAAAACCCCGTTTAATGACGTAGTTCCCAAAAAGGAATCCTCTGGAGTGGGAGTCGAGACTCGGAACGTAATCTGAACATCCCTAACAACATCATCCCCGTCGAGTGGCGTAATGACGTCATTCCGCCGCACATGACGTTGCCGACGTCACGGATGACGCGACGGCAATCTCGGTGACGTCACGACGTCAATAGGCCTGAGCAGCATTGTTATTTTCGTTAATCTCTTAATATTTCGAAAACTATAAGTGATATCAAAATTCGGGCTTCGTAAGGACACTTCCCAGGCCCGTCTGCACTCGCATACCAAGTTTGGCGGCGATCCGTCCATTAGTCTCGGAGAAAATCGCGGACAAAGAAACAAACAAACACACAAACAAACTTTTGTCAAATTTTAGTATGATGCTAAAGAGCTAATAATTGCCATATTTGGCACTCATGTCTCAATTCAGTATTTTTTAACTTGTTCTCAAAATACCAATTCTTGTCATAAACTGTAACTCCTTTTCAGCAAACCCTTTTCAGAATTCGTTTTCATCCTGCGTCACTATTTCCGCTGTCAAAACCTTCCTCAAATTTTCTCCGCGCCCTGCGGCACTTTTGAAAGTCAAACCAATCCTAACAAACCTTCGGGCAAAATTATAATTTTTTTGCGTGATTCTTTCGGGCGATATTGCAGCATTCACAAAACACAAAAGATTTTGAGGTGTTTTACTCGTTTTATTTCCGAGCCCTTATGGTTGTCTATTGTGAAAAGAACACTGTGAATAATTAAGGGGACGCGTCCGACTCGGGGAGAAAATTTGTGTCCCTTTTTCCTCGCGTTTCAAAGCCTCTTACCAATTTGCAGACTGATGCAATTAAAGTAGGCCTAGGCCGAGGGCCTTGGTGTGGATTTTGACTCGAGGGTAGAAATAAGTTTTTAGGCAGTTTTAATGTGTGGGCTATTGTCACCATTTAGATGCAGGATATAATGTGAATATTTTAATTGTAATTGTTTTTTTCGGGTTGAAATTTAGTTCCCTATTCATAATTATTGCATTTGATGTATTTCTCCAAGCCATTGGCCTGTTGGTTTAAAATAATAATCCAGGTAATAATATAGAGTCTCAAAGCACTTTCCACTGTGATACAGTCTCAAAGCACTTTCCACTGTAATACAGTCTCAATGCGCTTTCCACTGTAATACAGTCTTGAATCACTTTCCACTGTAATACAGTCTCGAAGCACTTTCCACTGTAATACAGTCTCAAAGCGCTTTCCACTGTAATACAGTCTCAAAGCACTTTCCACTGTAATACAGTCTCAAAGCACTTTCCACTGTAATACAGTCTCAAAGTGCTTTCCACTGTAATACAGTCTCAAAGCACTTTTCACTGTAATACAGTCTCAAAGCACTTTCCACTGTAATACAGTTTCAAGGCACTTTCCACTGTAATACAGTCTCAAAGCACTTTCCACTGTAATACAGTCTCAAGGCACTTTCCACTGTAATACAGTTTCAAGGCACTTTCCACTGTAATACAGTCTCAAAGCACTTTCCACTGTAATACAGTCTCAAAGCACTTTTCACAGTAATACAGTCTCAAAGTGCTTTCCACTGTAATACAGTCTCAAAGCGCTTCACATTATTACCCCAGTCTCTCCAGAAACCTTTCTGGGGAACTCAAGGAGCAGCTCATTCAGCACATCACCTGATCCTTTCAGACCAGTTGAGTGTAGAAAGTGGTGACGAAACTGGTAATCGAACCTGCAACCTCTATGCCTCAAGTCGGCCACTGAACCACTATGCCACAGGTTTCCTCCAGGCACTCTGGTTTCCTCCTGCTGTACACCGATTGGTCGAATATCATCTATAGAGCCAGTAATGT
>NMRB01000689.1:123171-194773 GCA_002633025.1 Notospermus geniculatus | reverse complement strand
TTTCAGAAGGGCATGGGGCAAACTTTGTGAAAAGGGCACTTCAACGTAGAAAAGGGCACTTTTCATTCGCGACATTTCTACTAACGGAATTTGAGAAGCTTGTCAGTTAAAAAGGTCCCTATAACTCCAGTCAACAGCCAATTTAAGCCTGTTTCTAAGGTGATATGACCAAAAGGGACCGTGACAGAGGGTCTGGGGGGGTAATAAAACCTTTAAAAAAAATTTCAGGGGCATGGCGCCAAGGGGTTAAAAAGGGCACAGTGGCGCCCCCTTTTAGGGGCATGGCGTGCCGTCACTCTAACACTGCCTAGAATTAACACTGGTAACCCATCACCACAAAACGAGTACTAAGTTGCTCTGAACTTAGCAGGTTGGGACCAACGTTGTCAATTTCAGTAGGCCTATAGGTGTATTGTCTGTCTTTTGTAAGATCTTAGTGATTACATTTCTTCCTTTATCTCCTGGAGTTATTTTGGTTCATCCTGGTTCATATCTTGTGCGACTTAAAGCGGACTATTTGCGCCGAGTCAAAGATTCCACAGAACAGTTTCGGGAGCGGCCGCCGCAATGCATTTACCAGTTGTTGTTACGAATAAAACGGGCTGTTTTATTATTTTTGGTTCACTTTGGACAGATGTGAACAATCCGCTTTAATACCTGATTTGATGTGAGGGGGCAAAATTTTGACTCCCAATTGGGTCCCGACTCTTCATGTGATAGACAGAGAGGGCAACTGTCTCAGACCCTGCGGGTTTCTCCGCGCAGTCTGGTTTCCTCCTACTGTACATTTATTTGGCCAATATCGTCTACAGATATGCTGTATTGGTGCTCAATTCTTGTTCAAGTATTTTTAACACGAATATTTCGCTATGTATAAAAATGTCCCCACCTGCCCCCTCTTAAAAAAAGACAAAAATCGTAGGCGTGTCTCATCTGAAGGGCTTCAAGTACCAAACACCAACAGACAACAGACGCTTCCTATTTTTACGTCCACCTCGCCGACACATCCCGGGCGGTTTTTGCTAAAAGTGTCACAATAGGAAATGTCAAGTATCCGTTTAAATTCCGCGTGGTGTGGTTGTGATAGTACAATGTGTCATCTTTCCGAGAATTCATCTGGTCATTTTGAAAAAATTATCACGTGAAAATATAGAAATTGAGGTCGGTGTAAGTTTAATTTTTATGTAGTTTATGGAGTCAGACCTAAGGGTATTTGCCGAAGCGTTATAAATTCACATCTGACCAAATAGTGTTGTAATAAGAAAAGTCGTCTCCGAATTTGGTAAATTTTCGACCCCAACTGGGGTCTTCCTCAGGCACTTTCTAGTAGAGATTCCAGAAAATCACAGGGATCTAAGCTCAGTCTTTTCTGAAATCTCTATTAGAAAGTGCCTGGAAAACCCCGATTCGGGTCGAAAATTTGCAAAATTCGTAGGCGACATTTCTTATAATATCATTTCTTATTACGGTATATCATTTCTTATAATATCAATATCATTTCGATGAAATCGACTTGACTGATGTCATGATTGCTAAGTGCTCGCAAAATTTTGGAAAATTTGAGTATCATTTATTTTTGCAGCCATATTTAAGAATTTAAAAATAGATTTTCTAACGAACATGAATTTCGTCTCCACTTGTAAATTTCTTCAGTAAAATACTTCCCAGTATTATCGATTATGTCATCCAGTATTTTCAATTTCATGAAAGTTACTGTTCCCTGAATACCATTTTTTTGGAAATAATGGATAAAATACATGTATCATTAAAAATTTGAAGAATTCGAAAATTTGGTGACAGGCCTACCAACATGAACTATTTGAAATATTGAACCGAGGGCTTTTTTAGCTCCAGACAAAATTGATTTTGGTGAATTGAGGAGCCGGTGGTGTAGTGGTTCGGGTCTCCGACTAGCAGTCAGAGGGTCCCGGGTTCGAATCCCACTGGGCGTGAGACTTTGGGCAAGTTCCCTTGCCTCACTGGCCTCTCTCCACCCAGGTGTATAAATGGGTACCGGTCGGAAATGCTCAGATTGTAGCGCTGAATGAGCAGCTCATCTGAGTTCTACTGAAAGGTTTCAGGATAGATTGGGGTTAAAGTGTAAAGTCGGATGACACCTCTACCGTTGTTGATATCAGACTATAAACCCAAACTTTAACTTTAACTTTAACTTTGAATAATTTTAGAGCAGGAGGAAACCAGAGTGCCCGGAAAAACTTGCAGGAAAATAGAATGGTTTCTTTCACACATGAAGAGCAGGTCTGACCAGGATTGAACCTGGAACCTCAGAGGTGATAGGAGCTGATATTTGCACTACACCACTCTGACATATTAGGATCTTATGTCTTCATGCAACAGAATTTTAAAAAACGAATAATTTTACTATCTAAATTTTTTATAACAAGTTTATCCCAAAACAATAGTAGCGAATTCTTAAAAAATGCCAAAAAAGTGTACAGGAAAATTTCTATTGTGTATGTAAGTATTTGTATATATTTTTCCATCAGGGCCGAAGCCATAGCATTATTGTCCCTGGTGAGTACAGAAGAGGCCATCTCAAGCTACTCATGTTCCTCACTTGGATGGGGTCTTTTACTTGCCCTTGTAAAGGTACAAGGTACAAGGCACCAGGGCTTACTGTCCCATGCGACGGACGTGAAGAACCAGGGATGATATCCCATATGGCTCGGCTATGCAGTAAAGGGTGAAAATCTCGTAAGGGAAAGGGGTTAAAGAAACAAATCTAATTAAAACCTGCCAAGACGTCACGTTGTCTTGAGGCGACGGAGTCACGTCCTTAATAAGTAATTTGTCTTTTCAAACTTGCCGTGGGTTTTGACAAAAATCGCATTCGTGTAATTTGACGGCACGTACCCGGCGCACATTTCAGCCGATCTTTTGGCTCCTGTAACATTACCTGTTCGCCAGCCTCGTCTGACAATAATATGACACCCTTTTGTCAAATTTGATGCGTGGCACGGGCGCCATTGTTCTTTTGTTGCTGAGCTATTCTTAAGTGCCGCCCCCTTGGAGCTGTCGGCATTGCCGCTACAAAACATCCCCGATTGACTCTAATTATAATATTTGTTTAATTATTGTAATGATATGCGTGGGGTCATTAAAAAATATTTCTTGGTTTTTGTGTTGAGGATTTTTTCGGTCGATTTTGAGGTCCATTTTGTGTTGTTTTGCGTTTTGTTGAAATTGAGTCGGGCCGAGTGCAACTAGCATTTAGCTCTACAGAGTTATTTAAGGAGCCCTGATAGCCTAGTGGTTATCACGTCTGTTTAGCAAGCCGTAGGTCCTGGGTTCGAATCCAGCCCAGGCCGTATGGGATTAATCATCCCTGGCTCTTCACGTCCGTCGCATGGGAGAGTAAGCCGTGGTGCCTTGTACCTTGTGCCTTTGCAAGGGCAAGTAAAAGACCCCATCCAAGTGAGGAACATCTGAACTTCAGTGTCCGTAATAGAGAGGTGTCCTCCTGGCAGAGGTGTCCAAGAAGGGAGGTTCCGTTTTACTTAAAGATATTGGGTCATAAGAATAAAGACTAGCAAATACTTTTACTTCAGATTTGTACAGCATTGCGTAGTGCATTTGTATTGCAAAATGCAAGTAAAAGCATTAGCTGGTCTTTACTCATATGACCCATTGTATCACAACTTCATTGTTTACATTCAATGTTTGTAAACATGGATGTTATTTTGGACTTTTGGGACATGCCAACCAACCAAATTGAATACTTTTGGTATCAAAGGAATTTCTAGAGGGGCATGCCACCAACAAATTACTCATAAGACAAAAAAGACTGGACATAAACAAACAAAATGTAAATAAACAATGATTTTCGTGGCCCTCGAAAATACACGTGATACGTTACCTTTAATACGACAAATTTCTCACTTAGAGAAACCGGCAAGCCTCTCCGAAGAAATCCCATTTTCTCTATTTAAGAATCTCCTCCGAATATTAAATAAAATTTGTCAAAATCTGTCCCTTCACTTTCAATTTATTGAAATAATAAATAGGGTGAAGGACCAGATGTGCGCCGCGGCGGTCGGCGGACATTTTTGTCGCTGTGAATTATCTTCACGGCGGGGATGGAATATATTCAGAAAACCGGGCGTGGTTGTGAATAAAATCTGGATAGAATATTGTCGATTTTAACGAGGTTGAAAAACAAGCAGTGGAGCAAACTTTCTAAATCATTTGTAATATTTTAGGGGAAAATACCAAATGTGACCCGGCACAATAAAATGAGTCGGAATGCACACAGAAGACCAAACATGACACCAAACATGAGCCCGGTGGTGTAGTGGTTCGGGTCTCCGACTAGCAGTCAGAGGGTCCCGGGTTCGAATCCCACTGGGCGTGAGACTTTGGGCAAGTCTCTTTGCCTCACTGGCCTCTCTCCACCCAGGTGTATAAATGGGTACTGGTCGGAAATGCTCGGATTGTAGCGCTGAATGAGCAGCTCATCTGAGTTCTACTGAAACGTTTCAGGATAGACTGGGGTTAAAGTGTAAAGTCGGATGACACCTCTACCGTTGTTGATATCAGACTAAAAACCCAAACTTTAACTTTAACACTTGAGAACAATTACAGAAATGGACAAAAGTCAAATTTCACAATGGGCAGACAATCCTGAAATCAACAAACCGTTGGCGTCACCTCGGACATGTTGGGTCTTCGTCTGTGCCTATATTCCGACTCATTTTGTTGTGCCGGGTCACAAATTTTTGATTTTTTTATCAGAAGTTTATTTATTCAGATAAAATTAGTGAATTTTATAAAATTAGTGAATTTTTTTCCTTAAAGATTCGAACTATGATTTATTCACTTAATTCTGTGTTTTTTTCACAAAAAAATTTATGCAGAAAATTATGATCATAATTGAGACATATGGTTTAATCACCCTGGCTTCACGTCCGTCGCATGGGACAGTAAGCCGTGGTGCCTTGTACCTTGTACCTTTACAAGGGCAAGTAAAAGACCCCATCCAAGTGAGGAACATGAGTAGCTTGAGATGGCCTCTTCCATACTTACCAGGGCCAATAATGCTTTGGCTTCAGCCCTGATGGAAAAATACAATACAATTACATTTAAGACAAAATTGAAAAAAAAATGTCATAAAAACGTCAATTGTGAATAAAATTGTCAGGCTTAATTCATGGTAATATTATACATGTCTTTTTTCCACAAAAATATTCCTTGCTAATAATAATTATCATGATGACAGATATTGTGACCCTTCTGAGACAAAAAGGGTCAAAATTCCTATCTCCCATTCCCTTTGTCCTGTCATCCCAGGGTATTTTTTCCTCAATTCCAATTAATCTTGAACCCTTCCACTAAAAAGGGTTCGCGACACATGTCATATTTTTCTTCTACGTGTCCCTTTTTATCCCGCATCCTTTGNTANTTTGCAGTCTAACCTTTTTCAAATATCACTATTTTCATTCACTTCAGTAGTGTTTTTCTTTAATTTGTTACATTTCAAATGCAATTTTCATGCAGAAGGAAGACTAATTTTGCATTTTGGAGTGTAAAAAATGACTCTGGAGGCCACATTTTTAACAAACAAAAAAACAAAAAAAGTTTTTGAAAAAAAAAATTTTTAAACAAATTTTTTGAGGAAATATTTTTTCTCCCCCTCCTTGAAAATCCTGGCGGAAACCCTGGGGAGGGTTAAAAAAGGTCAGACTGGCACCCCTCATTTAGGGCACGGCACAGCGCCTATGGCCTGGCCCCCGTATTCATAAAACTACTTAAGTCTAAGTGTGATACTTATCTTTTGTGTTGAACAAAGGATAAGTGTCATACTTAGACGTAAGTAGTTTCATGAATACGGGGCCAGGTAGATTTCATAAGGGTATCTTTTTGAGGGCTTCAGACTTGTTCAGAGAGCAGTGTCCCTTGTTAATTTCAGTGGGTTGCAATACTGCAGTCAAAAAGGGTATCATATTTTTTGAATGTCAGTTTATGAGGGCTTCAATCTTCGATTTTAACCCATGGGTTAAAATGACAAAATCCGGGGAACCCCCAAAACACCCGAGGATCTCAGCTTGCGTAGGACGTAATAGTACGCCCTGCAAGGAAATGGCACTTCACATTGTGTAGGACGTTATATCACGTCCTGGAACGTTGTGTCAAATACTTTTTTAACCAGGTTTTCGAAGAAAGTCCTGGTTATTAAATTACCGAAAGTGGCGGGCGGTCGGGCGTCCGGGCGGTCGGGCGTTCGGGCNTTGACTACACAGGTTTTCTACAGCTACTCCAGTTTCCTCCTACATATACTTTAGATTAATTCCTTAAAATTTTCAACTGATCTGTTGGCATATTTTGCACTGAACTCGGAATTCAGTTTATATCCTTGTATATTTTGACTACACAGGTTTTCTACGGCTACTCCAGTTTCCTCCTACATGTACTTAAGATTAATTCTCAAGATTAATTTTCAACTGATCTATTGGCATATTTTGCACTGAACTCGCAATTCAGTTTATAAAAATTTTCAATCTGAGTACAGGTGTATTCTGACTATAGTACGTGCCGTTTTGCACGTTTGAACTTTTGCGATAAAAAATTGCACCGAATTTTAATGAGCTAATCAAGCAAAATATGAATTAATTTCAGGTAATTTTCTTATATTTGCTGAATAAAGTTGATTGCACCTGTTTTGCCTAGATACGCACTCATATTGCACATTCACGTTCAAATAAATTGAAATAACTTAAACGCACATGTCGCGTCTAAACATCAGCCAGAAAAAAGATTTGTCTGACACAATTTTCATACATTTTTTTTCATCTGTCAGTTGGAGCCATGCTGTCAATTTCATTAAAAATGGCCTACTCTCCGTTCCACTTTTGAGTGGCGCGAGGTTTATGAACGATAGCTCCACAACGGCTGGGTCAAATTTGACGAATCATACGTCAATCGACTTGTCTTTCTAGCCGCTACAGCCATCATCACTGTCATTTTCCCAAAAAACGTGTCAGAAAAAAGTTTTTTCACGAATCACAGTTCGTGTTTACGGCCGAAATGGCGGCCATTTTGAAATGACGCAATGCATCGCGCACGTGTAAACTGCACTAAAAACCATGGCGAAGTGAAATGGGTTTTGAGAAAGGGATCCATTATGTCGGCCTTACGCGAAAAATGAAGATAGCAGAAAGATACCAGCAAGAAAGACAAGTCAATTGATGTATGGTATGTTGAATTTGTCCCAGCCGTTGTGGAGATAAAGGCTGAAAAACTCGCGCCACTCGGATATGGAATGAACAGTAGGTTCGTTCGAAGTGTCAGTGACCTGAATTTCATTATCTCGGATGATGACAATATTTTTTAATTGCGCAGGTGTTTGCAGTCACTGCGACAGAAATATTTTTCCTCTGCGTTCCTGCACAGAAATGGGGACCCCGCATGACAAACTAGAATAATAGATAGCGCAGCGAGTATATGACCCGCATGACGTACCGACGTCACTTTTTTCGCTGTTGACGTCGCGCTGTAAGAACATCTGTGTACATTTTTCTACACAAATTTCTGCGGGATTTTCCCCAAAAGACGTCAATGTTGACATCCTGTGGCATTTCCGACGAAACAAAGCAAGAAATCAGGCGCGGATCCAGGGGGCACACCCAGCCCGTGCCCCCTCTATTTTGTGGAAAATCTTTAAAATCGACCAGGAAATTTCGAAATTTTGAAAAGATGTTAAAATTTGAGCGAGGTTTTCCACGATGTGCACTGGCTATGCCCCCTCATTCCCATGATTAGGATCCGCCACTGGAAATCATTCCGGGGAACTCGAGGAGCTCATTCAGTGCATCACTTGACCCTTTCAGACTTATTAAGAGGAGAAAGTGGGAACTCAACCAGGAATTGAACCCATGACCTCTCAGAACGAGTTGGAAAAGGCCGACAAGCCGTGTGGGTGCAGTCTCGGTTGGCGTAAATATTGTGTGGTGACAAGTTAGGGAGCCACGGTGGTCTAGTGGTTCGGGCCTCCGACTAGCGGTCAGAGGGTCCCGGGTTTGAATCCCACTGGGCGTGAGACTTTGGGCAAGTCTCTTTGCCTCACTGGCCTCTCTCCACCCAGGTGTATAAATGGGTACCGGTCGGAAATGCTCAGATTGTACATGTAGCGCTGAATGAGCAGCTCATCTGAGTTCTACTGAAAGGTTTCAGGATAGACTGGGGTTAAAGTGTAAAGTTGGATGACACCTCTACCGTTGTTGATATCAGACTATAAACCCAAACTTTAACTTTGAGTTGGGCAGCCCACCCTACAAAACCACCAGTGGAGAACACTGACTTGATTGTTTTTGACACACCCTGTATAATATGACAAATATGAGTGATATCTTCATGCTATTCAGTGCAATGTCAATCGACGTCAAAAACATTTCCGATCGGCAGAATTTTTTCATTAAGTGGGGCCGCTCCCATTCATGATTCAAGAAACAACGACTACAACGACTCATGATTCTTCCCCGGGATTCTTCCTAACGCTGACTCAACATATTTTGATGGGGTCATGCGGTGCACGTTGTGTTTATATTTCTCTTACGGCCGATTCTTCCTGGATGTGTTGTCTTTGTAAAAAAGACGTGATTGGTCGATTTTAACGATAATGGCTGAAAGAAAAACTAGGATCGTTTTGCGGGTGTGTTTGGTAAACAGGCATTTCCTAGAAATACTTCTGATGTGCAGAACATGTGCGATATTAAAGCCAAAACCTCTCTACTAAGGACACCCTGTAGCAGAAAGTGTGTGCTTTAAAGGCCAACTAATACCTCTATATTAAGGACACCCTGTAGCAGAAAACATGTGTGCTTTAAAGGCCAACTAATACCTCTATATTAAGGACACCCTCGCTAGCAGAAAATATGTGTTTAAAGGCCAACTAATACCTCTATATTAAGGACACCCTCTCTAGCAGAAAACGTGTGGTTTAAAGGCCAACTAATACCTCTATATTAAGGACACCCTCACTAGCAGAAACATGTGTTTAAAGGCCAACTAATACCTCTATATTAAAGACACCCTCACTAGCAGAAAACATGTGTTTAATGGCCAACTAATACCTCTATATTAAGGACACCCTTCATTCTGGCAAAGACTAAATGTGATGTGCTGAACATGTGTGGTATTAAAGCTAACTAACTATTAGGCTACAGAACCCCTGAATGCTGTCCTTACATCAGAGGTGTCTGATTAAAGAGGTTAAAATGAAAAGACCTGACCATTCAGTGTCTGTACTAAAGTGTCTGTACATGTACAATGCTCAGTGTCCTTAACTGAGAGGTGTCCTGATTACAAAGGTCAAAATGAATAGAAACGATCAATTTGGGACTGAAGTTTGGTGTCCTTAATAGAGAGGTATCCTGAAAGAAAGGTTCCACTGTATTTCTCTTAAGTGCTTTCAAGTGCTTTGATGGAGTGCTTGCATTCCAGCCCGATTTATACGTTAAGTCCAAAATCTAAATACATGTAAGTCATGTGTCATGTGTAAACCATATGAAATAGAAATCGGGTTTCAAAGGTGAAAGACATTGCTTCCTACCAGATTCGAACCCACGGACCCTCGCACGAGGCATCAATCGCCAGCACTAAGGGGCAGCACGCCTTAAACCACTAGGCCAAATCCCCATCTTCAAAAAAGATGGTTCAATGGCCCATGTTTAAACGAGGCGTCCATCAGTACCCTGCGAGTAGTCCAAACGATCTCCGAACCAAACAGTTTTATGTTATGCGAGGGGTTACAAATAAAGGAGATACAAGTAAAAAATATGAAATAGAAATCAGGTTTCTAAGGTGAAAGACATTGCTTCCTATCTGAATCGAACCCACGGACCCTCGCATAAGGCATCAATCGCCAGCACTAAGGGGCAGCACGCCTTAAACCACTAGGCCAAATCCCCATCTTCAAAAAAGATGGTTCAATGGCCCATGTTAAACGAGGCGTCCGTTAAACGCGGTGTCCATAATGTCATGTGTAAACCAGATATTAAAATACATGTGGCCTAGAATTACATGTACACATAAAATGGAAATATTGAGGTGTTCATCTTAGTTACGGTTCCTGGTCTATTTTTTGACAGACACCACAATACCCATCAATTGTTTCCAAGAAAAATGCTCAAAACATATTTTTATTTTTTCGTTGTACAGGTGCGGTTGTTTTTTGCAATTACCTGGAAAATATCAGGTATTTTAGGTGTGTGAGAAGAATATGTGTAATAAATGACCCATAACGATTATTTTACCTGCATGAGTGGTGCGGGAGAAATGTAAACATGCTTCTTCGAGTCGGTCATGGCAAGTTGGGGGAAGTCAGAAGTTACATGTAGCTCTGGCGTAGGCCCTATTAAAGTGAACGCAGGCGCAGATCCAGGGGGCACACCCGGCCCATGCCCCATTTTTCGATGACCAACGTTAGAAAAATTGCCCTTTTTCGAAGTGTCACAGAATTGCCTTGTAATTTGTCCCTCGGCTGCTGGGAATTCGCACCAACGGCCTTCTAGATTTCAAAATTTTCTGGGGGCCCCTAGATCCTCGCCGGGGCTTCGCGACTTCGGCGCTCGCCTTCATTGATCCGCCGGTGGCCTTCTGTGCCCCTACCAGATTCCTAGATCCACCCCTGCAATGTGACCTCACTTTATGCTCACTATATTTTCGCTTTTAAAGCCCCCCTGTATTGAATTTTACGGTATTTTCAAAGTATTAGGAGAATGCAGGTAGAGGTCTCATAGCCTCGTGAAGGTCCCCAAAATGCTTGCCTGATACGTACTTCAAAGAATCAAGACCTAGTTTTCAGCACACATTGAAAAAACTGCAGGCAGAGCTCTATAAATGTACCCAGTAGGCTACATTTTACACTACACTATTAAGTGTTGGCAAACATACATGTAAATACTTTCTGAACTGAATAAAATTTGGCTAAAGAAGTTATAGGTAGTCAGAATGGCATAGTGCAGACATCCGAGTCTATCTCCTGTGAGGTTGCGGGTTCAATCCCTGCTAGACCCATTGAAGTGATAGAGAGGGCGACTCTCTTTGACAGCACACATTTTCTCCAGGCACTCTGGTTTCCTCCTACTGCAAATTAATTCACCAATATTGTCCATAGATAATGCCTTTAAATGAGTCAGGCCAAGGAACTTTGACAGCCTAGTGGTTATCACGTCCACTTAGCAAGCAGCAGGTCCCGGGTTCGAATCCAGCCCGGGCCATATGGGATTAATCATCCCTGGCTCTTCACGTCCGTCACATGGACAGTAAGCCGTGGTGCCTTGTACCTTGTGCCTTTACAAGGGCAAGTAAAAGACCCCATCCAAGTGAGGAACATGAGTAACTTGAGATGGCCTCTTCCGTACTTACCAGGGCCAATAATGCCATGGCTTCGGCCCTGACGGAAAAATCGAATACAAATATAAATCTAATACAAATACAAAGATGAGTCAAGCTGATATTTTGTGAAGGAAGAAAGTAATTTCTAGGAAACGAACGTCCCATGTCGTGGAAAAATTTCTAGGAATACAGTTTAATGAGGTTTAATGAGGAAATTCGGAGACCATGACCGCGTAGCTGATTTCAAAAATGCATGTAACGTAACCCTAAACTGGAATCTGAGCGATAGTGATACTGTTCGCCAATTATACCCTACTGTTCGGGCAACAATGGCCGCCACGCAGAACGACCCGCTCTCCACTTCGGACAAAAAATTCCCGATGTTCGCTCGACATGATTAACATAATATAAGTCCAGATTTTATTACGAGGGTATTTAAGGCCGAAAATGTTTTGTCATTTGAAAATACCTCATATGGATCATAAAATAATATTTTGGATAAATTGGTGATAATTAGACTTTGCGGCGTGAGATCAAAGGGGCCGAAATTCCGTAATCAATTTAGCGGATTTAATGATTGATTTAGCCTGATTGTTTTGGATGAAGATTTGCTTTGTCACAGCATCCAGGATGCTGTTTGTTTGGTTACAGAGTCAAGTGTTGTTAGAAATTGATGAAAATTCCTGCCAGATTTAATGAAAATGGCAAATTTACCTTTTATATTGGTCGACCTGATATTTGGGGATGTGTTGGGGCAGTCAGACTTGTGTCCGAGAAGTCACGGGTGGAAAGTGCTTTGAGACTGTATTACAGTGTTCGAAAGTGCTTTGAGACTGTATTTACAGTGGAAAGTGCTTCGAGACTGTATTACAGTGGAAAGTGCTTTGAGAGTGTACAACGGAAAGCGCTTTGCAATTTTAGGGGTGCTTCCACTCTTGTTTGTGTCTTGATAATGGAGCAATCCAGCTTGGGTGTCCCCTCTGCTAATGCCATCCTTGAAATTTTTCTCCTTAGATCCCAAGATCTGTTCAGATCATCTCAATAAAAAGAACCTCCCGTATTTGCGATTTCCATTTTACAGCTTACGACCGCCATTTTATGGTTTAATCTTGACTTTACGACCCGAACCAAACCAGCGACGGCGGTCGAACACCTGCCGCGACCAGAAAACACAGTGCGGGGACCGGCATATACTTTGGAAACGTCACCCGTAGGTGCGACCCGCGTAGGCCCACCCATCATTTTAGACACCCCACACGTGTAAAATAGAATAAATTACAAATTATAAAAATGCCCAGTATCCTTCGTAGAAAAATCTCCCATCATGCAAAATTTCCTCTGAAACAATATCTAACAAAAACATTCTGCACTCACGTCCTTAGTTCATATTTTATGACCCTCAAATCCTTTGTGCGAGACTTAATCTCCATTCCGCTAGATATACCGGCCCCCTCATTACGTGAATCGCGCTCTAAACGGCCCCAAACCCGTATCATTGTTTTAATAATTTTCAATCCAGGTTTTTTATGGCGCCAAGACCTTCGATAAATGCGGCAATAAAATGCTTGCTGGGTAATCGTGAATCACCTTAAAGTGCGTGTGACTCTTACGGAGGCTGTTTATTATGGGGATGTACTCCTTGATACAGTCAGCTTGGATGCTGGGCGGAAAAATAGGATGTGTTCGAGATGAGTTTGTGCTTGTCACTTTCTTGTTGAAAGAAGAAACATTCAAACATTCTTATTAACCCGTTAACTGTGTATTTCTTAGAAATAAAATTGCCAAAAAAAGTATTTGACGAATAACGTTCCAGGACGTGATATAACGTCCTACGCAATGTGAAGCGCCATTTCCTTCAGGGCGTACTATTACGTCCACGCAAGCTGAGATCCTCGGGTGTTTTCGGGGGTTCCCCGGATTTTGTGATGACGTAATATGACGTCCTACCCTGAGTTAACGGGTTAAGGAAACCTAACGGGTTAAGGACACCTAACGGGTTAAGGAAACCTAACGGGTTAAGGAAACCTAATTGGTTAAGGACACCTAACGGGTTAAGGAAACCTAACGAGTTAAGGAAACCTCACGGGTTAAGGACACCTAACGGCTTAAGGACACCTAACGGGTTAAGGAAACCTAACGGGTTAAGGAAACCTAACGGGTTAAGGACACCAACGGGTTAAGGAAACCTAACGAGTTAAGGAAACCTAACAGAGTCAAGCTCCCCAGGTGAAAAATGCAGCCACCGGGGAATTGAACCTGGAACTTATAAGAAATAAAAACAATACTTCGTCATATATGAATTAATTTTCAATAAAATTTTTAGTTTCATTTTCAAATTTACATGTAGCTCATCTCATAACTTACCATAAAATGAAATGTGGCTAGTAATGTGGATAGTTCATTTGGGTTACCGGTACTACCATGTGCATTTGGCAGAAAAAAGTTGTTTGCCAGCCAAAGTGTCTAAATACATGTACACCACCGATCGCTGCCATCTTGGATGTGCCGGTATAGTGCTACAGTACTCAGCACAATGACGAACCGGAGGAATCTGTGACGTGGCGTTGATGAACAACTCAGTTGAAACTATGACGTCGAAAGTCAAGCCAACGTTATTTGCCATTTAATTCTGAAACTACACCCTAATTCTAGCCCTAATATACATGAACCTGAAGTAGTCCATTGCATTTTGAATTTTACACGTTTATCATCAAGTATAGGACTGACTCAATGTATCTGAATGTTTTCAAACGAAAATTCAAGCGGGAACATGTTGAATTTCATCGATAAAATTGGCTGTTTTAGCGTAAATAACAGACCGAAGAACAACGTCATTGATTCTGAATGACGTATTGCACATAATGTTATGATAAATAAAAAGTCAATTTCCAGAATGTTTGCAAATTTTTAATGTTAAAACAGTAGTATTTTTACAAATACTGGAACAAATTTTAATTTTTGGTGTGATTGTACTTTATCAAAATAATTTGTAAAATCGATGAGCACAAAAATCTTGTGCTGGGTTCTGGCCGTTTTCAGAGGTCTTAGCCGAGGAACGATGGTGGTGGCCTCTTCAGATTGACGTTTACTACAAATTGTGGCAAAAATCGTACTTTTTCAAAATGCATAAAAATGTTAGCGATTTTATTAAAACAATATTGAAACGGGAGCTGAGTACAGTACAGGGTCACAATTGACATCCCTAAATTCGTGCAAGTTACGCGCAAGTCACTCGTAACTTTAAAGATAATATATCACGACTTTATTGTTTACATTTAATGTTTGTAAACATAGATGTTTACATCATGTTATTTGGACTTTTTGGGACATGCCAACCCACCAAATTGAATACTTTTGGTGTCAAAAGAATTTTTAGAGGGGCACGCCACCAACAAATTACTCATAAGACAATAAAACACTGGACATAAACAAACAAAATGTAAATAAACAATGATTTTCGTGGCCCGCGAAAATACCCGTGATATATTATCTTTAACGCAACAACTCATGAGCGTGAGGTGAGTTACGCGAATTTCGCTAGGTACGCAATGATTTACGAGGCGAGTTACGCGATATTGGCGAGTTACGCTGTGAGTTACGCGAAACCAAAGCCGTAAGTTACGCATAACTTACGCGTAACTTACGCGAAGCCGTAGGGATGTCAATTGTGACCTGAACGGTACATGTACGACGTCAAATTTAATGATGTTAAATTTTTAAAATGTACAGCAGGAGGAAACCGGCATGCCAGGAGTCACCCTCTATCACATGAAGAGTAGGCCCAACCGGGAATTGAACCTAGGACCTCAGCGGTGACAGGCGTTGAAGTTCCACTACACCATTTCAGACTTCTTTCCAGAATTATATGTATATTGCATGAATAAATTGACGATAAAATTTTTGCTTTTTTGACCTCATTTCATAACTTAACGATTAAAACGCAATAAAGTTGTGCAAAAGTTGTTTTTGGGACAGTATCACGTGCAGTTGACAGAAAAAAAAACGTTGAGACAAATATATCATTTTAATGTGTCTACCAATTTGAAATTAAAGGGAGACTCCACTCATTGTAAGCTTTTGAAGTTTTATCAATCCATAGAGACTAATGCCATGAATTGTTATGTCACCAGTGTTATATCTAGGCCATTTTAGAGTGGTGCCGCGCCATGCCGCCAAAGGGGGCGCCATTGTGCCCTTTTTTAACCCCCTAGGGCGCCATTATAAAAATGTTGCCCGAAATGTCGGGTGACATACCGAATGTCCCCCCGCTGGGGTGATATGTCTCCCGAGGCTTTGCGAGGGAGACATATCATCCCAAAGGGGGGACATGAGGTATGTCACCCGACATTGAGGGCAACATTTTTTATCTCGTACCGAAAGTCTAGTTGATTGAAAACGACTTTCTTTTATGAAAAATTCAAATCAATGCCAAAATTAAGGACAAGAAATGACGTGACGTAATGCATCCACAGTGTACTCCAGTGAAACGACGCGACGCGACGTCACAGGCCGAGTGTTGAATTCCACTTGACTGTGTGTTCAATGCCGGGGTTCAATGCAAGACCCAACTGGCCCCGGTAAGGAGTTTAGGACGTTTTGAGTTAACCATTTTGCATCAAGGCAACTGCTTACTTCCAAGAAATGAGAATGTGAGTGGTATTTTTCCGTTTGAAGAGACTGCATTTATTCTATGGCCGTTCGAACTTGCGAACCGAGAGAGTGAAAAAAACGGCGGCCATTACGTAGCCATGGTAGCGGGCAACATATCGCGATATGACCGCCCGCGGGGGGACATATCGAAATGACACATGGTCACATGACGTAAATGAGCCAATCACGTTCACGGAATTTTACTTGAGGTACTAGATACTGTGATACAGTCTCAAAGCGCTTCACATTATTACCCCAGTCTCTCCAGAAACCTTTCTGGTGAACTCAAGGAGCACTGCAAGCCCCAACTCAGCGCATCAAACAGTATTGGGAGATATTCACAAAATGTAGGAGGAAACCAGAGCCTCCGTACAAAACCTATAATCTCAAGGACAATTCGCCCTTTCTACCACTACAACTGGGGATTTTTATTTGTATTTGTATTTGATTTTTCCATCAGGGCCAAAGCCATAGCATTATTGGCCCTGGTATGGAAGAGGCCATCTCAAGCTACTCAGGTTCCTCACTTGGATGGGGTCTTTTACTTGCCCTTGTAAAGGTACAAGGCACCACGGCTTACTGTCCCATGCGACGGACGTGAAGAGCCAGGGATGATTAATCGTATATGGCCCATGATAACGACCCGGGATTGAACCCACGACACCACCGGTGGCAGGCATGATGTGTCTCCACTACACCACTCCAGCAGAGAAGTTGAAAGTACATTGTATGTAAAGTTACTCGAAATCTCGAATTTTTGACACAAAAAATCTGACTAACTGCACCAAAAATTTGGAAAATAAGGCTCGTGGGCCCTCGGGAACCGTCATAAGAAGGTGCCCCGAGCCTTATTTTCTCAATTCAGTGTGCAGTAAGTCAGATTTTTTGCGGCAAAAATTTGAGATTTCGAGTCACTTTTCATAACCCTTAACAGTGAATTGCACCGGCAACCTTTAGATGATGAGCCAACACCTACATGTACTATAGGCCTACACAATTTGAAGAGGCCTTTTCCCTTTTTTCTGCCGTGTCTTTTTCTTTTTGATCAATTCTATCGAAGAATTTACATGTATCGACCAAAAATCAAATGAGTCAATAGCCCTCAGTGGGCGGGACAGGTGTTTAAGTGTTTCATTTGTAGAATTTTCAACCGGTTAAAAAAATCATAAAGTACAAATTATGATCTTTGGAGAAAAGTACATTGAAACTATCTGGCCGGTGTAACTTACATGTAGCAAGACCTCCTTGTATCCGCGTTCCTTCCCCGAACGTGACGAGGAAGGTAGGCTTCAGTTCATCGCGTATGCTACGGGTGCGTCACGTGTCGAGTTGCGTGATGTCGGGTGAATGACGTTACGTCTTCACTGCATGCCTTCCATGACGCCGCACCACGTCCTCGGAAGATACGAGGACGGTATGTGCATGACGCTGCAATGGTACGCGGGTGGTGCGCGGCGCGGAAGGGAGGTCAATTGTGCAACGTACTGTATTCACTTTTCACTTTTCAGGCCTCATTTTCCATTCAAAATGAAAATCAGAAAATGAACGCCCTACATGAACAATTAATGGAGAATGCAATGTTTGTTCTTCTGGAGGAGCCTCGATAGCCTAGTGGCTATCATGTCCGCTTAGCAAGCGGTAGGTCCCGGGTTCGAATCCAAATCGGGCCATATACGATAACCCATCCCTGGCTCTTCACGTCCGTCGCATGGACAGTAAGCCGTGGTGCCTTGTACCTTATACCTTTACAAGGGCAAGTAAAAGACCCCATCCAAGTGA
The DNA here is from genome assembly GCA_002633025.1 of Notospermus geniculatus. Taxonomy (NCBI): domain Eukaryota; kingdom Metazoa; phylum Nemertea; class Pilidiophora; order Heteronemertea; family Lineidae; genus Notospermus; species Notospermus geniculatus. The sequence goes on along the minus strand of NMRB01000689.1, from coordinate 176,992 downwards.
GGAACATGAGTAGCTTGAGATGGCCTCTTCCGTACTCACCAGGGCCAATAATGCTATCGCTTCGGCCCTGATGGAAACATGGGGTTTTAAATTAAATATTTATGAAAATAAATTGCGTCATTTAGGGCTGATTAAAGATATTAATTCACTGAAATATATGAGTTCAAATTCATGTAGCCTACCACATGTGGTTTTATATACAATATTGGGTGATTTAATGTACAGTAGGAGGAAACCAGAACACCCGGTGAAAACCTACGCTGTCAAAGAGAGTTGCCCTCTCTGTCACATGCAGTGCCTGTCGAACTGCGGTCGAACCTGCCACCACTTTGGTGAACAATGCCAATTCCTGCACTGCACCATTTCAGAAAATAAATCGCGAGCTTAGAGTGCCAAATAAGGATTTATTAGCTGTATAGACAATATTGGGTGTAGTTCTGTACAGTAGGAGGAAACCGGAGTGCCGGTGAAAACCCGCGCTGTCAGTGTTGCCCTCTCTATTGCATGAAATAAAGTTAAAGTTTGGGTTTATAGTCTGATATCAACAACGGTAGAGGTGTCATCCGACTTTACACTTTAACCCCAGTCTATCCTGAAACCTTTCAGTAGAACTCAGATGAGCTGCTCATTCAGCGCTACAATCTGAGCATTTCCGACCGGTACCCATTTATACACCTGGGTGGAGAGAGGCCAGTGAGTCAAAGAGACTTGCCCAAAGTCTCACGCCCAGTGGGATTCGAACCCGGGACCCTCTGACCGCTGGTTGGAGGCCCGAACCACTACACCACCGTGGCGGTCCAACTGGGGTTGAACCCCAACCTCAGAGGTGACAGGCATTGATGTTTCCACTGTACCGCCCTGACAGACCGAATATTCTGACAACCCAGAATTATCGAGAGCTGCAATGTCGCAATCTGTGGATGGGTCGGACGTACTTTAGCGATTATATAATCCATCGCGGTGCTGTAAATTTCAACACAGGGTTATAAAAACATAAACGTAACGGTGAAACTCCGCCTCCTCGGAGGATCAGAATTTTATGACCGAAAGAACGGATCGTGATTATTCCAACACTTTTTGACTCATCGCCACGGAAATGTGTATATTTCCCAATTTGGCGATGAGTGACATCACCTGGGGCAAAAAATGGGTTAAATGTACTTTTATTTTGATGAAACTGACCACTGCGGGGCGGGGGGGGGGGGNNNGCGTAGAAAAAATGCACAAAATGTTTTGGATAGACCATTCTCAAATCCGCAGATCTGTGCACTTCCGCCGAAATCTCAACCAGACCCTCGATCTGAAACTGGCTGACGTGACACAATCCATGATTCAGCAACGGCCGACTCTGACGCAACGTCTTCGACGTCATTGTCGTGGGGTTGTCCGCGTCACGTCATTCAGTTTCAGACCGAGGCTATGGTTGAGATGCAAACTTTGTGAAAAGGGCACTTCAACCTGGAAAAGGGCACTTTTCATTTGCGACATTTCTACTAACGGAATTTGAGAAGCTTGTCAGTTAAAAAGGTCTCTATAATTCTAGTCAACAGCCAATTTAAGCCAGTTTCTAAGGTGATATGACCAAAAGATATATTTTTTAGAGGGGCACGGCGCCCTAGGCGGTTAAAAAGGGCACAGCGGTGCCGCCTTTTTACGGCACAGTGCAGCGCTGCTCTACAATGGCCCTGCGTATTTAGCATTCAGCTCTTGATTCAATATTTTCGCTGGTACAGGAAGAATGGCTCTGGCTGGAGTTCGCACCTGGAACCTCAGAGGTGACCAGCGCCGATGCTTCACTACACCACTCTGACGCCCGGCCTCACAACACCAATCAAATCTTGCGCCCTTTCAGAAAATTCCCCTCCACACAGAGTAAAATAATATTCACTTCGCCTAACTTTCTCACATCAAAGTAGGCCATATTTCCTCTGAACCTCGCCGTTCATGTTTACTTAATCAAATTTATCAAGTTCGAAGTAATTTTGTCTCTGTTCGTTCGTAGAATCTGTCAACAGATTGAGAGCCGAGCTGTGATTGGTCAACGCTCCTTCTGTCAAATATTTACTTTTTCACTCGTTTCCATGACGATACATCAGTCTCACTTATTATCATTTTGACATCAGTCTCCGTGTCGAGGGGTGCAACTTCAGAAGTGAAATGATGGGTACATGTTGGTATTCTTCACTATGTAGGCCTACCTCTCTCTGTGGATACCTCTCCAATGGGGCACCTCTGCAATGGGGCACCTCTGCAAAGGAATACCTCTCCATTGGGGCACCTTTCCAAGGAGCACCTTCCCAATGGGATACCTCCCAAAAAGGACACCTCTCCAATCGGCACCTCTCCAATGGGGCACCGCTCCAATGGGATACCTCCCAAAAAGGACACCTCTCCAATGGGGCACCGCTCCAATGGGGCACCTCTCGAGTAGAGCACCACTCCAATGGGGCACCGCTCCAATGGGCACCTCTCCAAAGGGGCACCTCTCCAACAGGGACACCTTTCCAATGCAGACACCTGTGCAGCAGGTCACCTCTCCAATGGGACTCCCCAACTCCAATGAGGACACTTCTCCAATGGGACACCTCTCCAGTGGGACACCTCTCCAGTGGGGCACCTCTCCAGTGGGGCACCTCTACAGTGGGGCACCTCTTCAATATTTATTGGCTTAGACCTTTGTAATAAGGACACCTTTAAGACTTGTACCATAAAGGAATCAAACATAAAGGTTTAACTGCGAACGATGAGGTAACTGAGGGATACACTTCATGTGTTGCCATCAGATGTCTCTCTCTGCCTGAATTTTGGCTTTACGTAATAGGCAGGAGCTTCAACTTCTGAGGATAACAGAGCTGTTTTCAGCACAATTAGTGTTCCATGTGCAAATGTACGTTAGCCTATTCAAATGTATACAGATGACCCTGCGCTCTCATCGTTCGTGAGGTTCTCATTAACCCGTTAACTGTGTAATTAATTTTTGAACAAAAATTTCTTTCTTAGAAAAAAAATTGCCAAAAAAAGTAATTTACACATAACAACTCTTAAATGTTTGTGACTTTCAGTATTGTCTGTCTATTATGAAATCTGAAATAATCTATTTCTTCCGTTCTCTCCTGGTGTCGTCTCGGTTCGTTTAGGCTCAATTCTGAGCGTCGTGCGACTGTTTTCGCCAGAGCGGGTCACATATGGAAGAGTCAGAATACAAATCTGTTGAGGTTTAAAGGGATACTGTCCACATTTATAAAATGCTAAATTTGTATGTTGAACCTTTATGTTTGATTCCTTTATGCTTATACACTATGATCTGGAGTCGTTGATCATTTGGTTATCGTTTGCACCGAGTTGCACCGATCGAACATTTTCTCATGAAAAACATTTTTGAAGTGAAATCGCTAATAGGATCAGCTGGTTCAACATGCTTCTAATTGCTTGATGAAAAATCTCCACCTTCTCAATTGCTTTTCGTATTGATGAAATATATTGACGCACACATTCCTGAGGATCTGGTTTGTAATATGTTGTAGGGTTTCCAAAATTTTCTAGAAATTGAATTCAATTTGCTAGTGATAGTTGAACTTGTGGTTATCACGTCCGCTTTATAGCAAGGTAGCAGGGCCCGGGTTAGAATCCAGGGCCATGTGGGATTAATCATCCCTGGCTCTTCACGTCCGTCGCGTGAGACTGTCATAGTAAGCTGTGGTGCCTTGTACCTTGTGCCTTTGCAAGGGCAAGTAAAAGACCCCATCCAAGTGAGGAACATGAGTAGCTTGAGATGGCCTCTTACACACTTACATGTACCAGGGCCAATAAAGTTAAAAGTTAAAGTTTGGGTTTATAGTCTGATATCAACAACGGTAGAGGTGTCATCCAACTTTACACTTTAACCCCAGTCTATCCTGAAACCTTTCAGTAGAACTCAGATGAGCTGCTCATTCAGCGCTACAATCTGAGCATTTCCGACCGGAACCTATTTATACACCTGGGTGGAGAGAGGCCAGTGAGGCAAAGAGACTTGCCCAAAGTCTCACGCCCAGTGGGATTCGAACCCTGGATCCTCTGACCGCTAGTCGGACACCCAAACCACTACACCACCGGGCTCCTATGTCCAATTTATAGCAAGCGGTAGGCCCCGGGTTCCAGTCCAGGGCCATGCGGGATTAATCATCCCTGGCTCTTCACGTCCGTCGTGTGAGACTCACAGTAAGCCGTGGTGCCTTGTACCTTATGCCTTTGCAAGGGCAAGTAAAAGACCCCATCCAAGTAAGGAACATGAGTAGCTTGAGATGGTCTCTTCCGTACTTACCAGGGCCAATAATGCTTTGGCTTCGGCCCTGATGGAAAAATACAATACAATTTGTATACTCAATGGAAAATTGCCAAATTTATATAATATCAGATTATCAAGAGAAACGAACATGGAAGAGAAATTGTGACTAAAATATAACAAAATTTTAGTGAAAATCATCTGAAAATTCAGGGTCAGAGCTAGCTCAAAATATCTTTTAACCAAAACTTTATACGCGTCAAATTTTTCAGGAAAAACACATTTGCGGTCCTTGGAGCCTCTCTGGCACCTAAAATACACATGAAGTCACAAAAAGCGATTTCGGAAATATTTCCCAAGTTAACATTTTCAGTGCTGGAAAAATACTAATCTAGCTTCTGTCATGATTTTGGTCATATATGGCATTATTAGAACTATAGACAACATTGGGTGAATTTAGTGTACAGTAGAAGGAAACCGGAGTGCCTGGAAAAAACGTGCACTGTCAAAGAGAGTCACCCTCTCTATCACATGAAGAATGGATCCAACTGGATTGAACCTGGATCCTCAGAGGTGACCAGCATTGACGTCTCCACTACACCACTCTGACAGCCCGCCAGTTGAAATGTACTTCAGTCAGTTTCACCCTCAATTAAATCATCTCATCAGGACTTGATTATTTGGAAAGTACCCGAGGACCTCGTTTTTTAAAGCGTCATCAATTTTTCTTACGATATCGCATTTCTGCGACATGTTTTATGAGATTTGGGTACAAAACGATCAAACGACTTCGCTTGATGTAATACGTTAGCACCGATTGCCCCCAGATTGCCGATCGAATTTTCTCTCCCGTACGGGCACATTCTATCGGATCATAACACTGTGGACGTGAAGTAACGATACATACGTAGGCGGTGATTAACAACTTTGTTATTTCTTAACCCTTTGGGTCCTAACTAAAAGTGAAAAGTGTCCATTTCGTAACATGAATTTCTGATGTCCCTACAAAAATGCGCATAGCTCCCAAAATATGCAACCAAAACTGGTGACAAGACACTCATTCTGGAGGCAGCTTAATGGGCCACAACCTCATGGAGGTTTGCTTCTTCCAAAATGTCTGTGAGAGAAACAGGTCAGAGCCGAAGATGCAAGTTGTGAGGAAATACACGCATTCGGCCTCCGTTTTCGTCAGGTTGCCAATCTTTAAACGTATAATCTCCATAACCGTTGCTCCTACGCGTCTGAAAATTGGTCAGAATGGAAGGTACATTTTTCTCCTCTTTCTTTTGGCGCTAGTTGTGTCGTCGTAGCTGCTTCTGTTCCGGAGATATAGCCATTTTGTCACAACAAGTCACATTTGCACTTTGGAGTCTGTCAATCTACACCCCAGGACAAACGTTAAAACGCAATTTTAGCCAGGTTTCTTCAAACGGAGCAAAATCGCGTATTGAGGGGGGGGTAGTCTCGCATTAAAAAATATCAAAGCAGACATCAATCGGTCTACTGGTTACGATTCTAGGTCAATTTGAATGTGCGAGGGTGTGTGGTACAGGCCAATCTCGACCAAAGTCGAGACACGGCACGAAAGGGTTAATACAGGTATGCTTTAATAGCGCAGCATAACGATGGAGTACACAGCCCCTTTAAGGATACTGTAAAGCAGGAAAATTTCGCGTGCAGGAAATTTTCGCGAATTTCGCGAGAGTGTATGAGTCGCGAAAATTTCCTGTCGCGAATATGAGTACAGGCAAGTGATAAATACGGTCCGTGAAAAAAAACCGGGAAAAAATGGCAGAGACTCACGAAAATATCCTGCCGTGAATATGTCTATAATTCTTGATTCGCGAAAATTTCCAGCCGCGAAATTATCTTGCTTTACAGTAGTCTCTATCCCAAAGGTATCTACTGCCGAGGGGTTTCAATGGTACTTGAGTATTGTTCCTAGTACTAAAAACGTGTTGGCATTCAACTGTTGCAAAATTGATTGAAATTTTGTACACATGCACATGATGAGTAGGCCTTGTAAATCAGCCCTCTATCGAGTGGCGCTGCTGATGTTCGTGAAATGGACCCTCGAATGTCGATTTCTTTTGATTGGCCTATTTTCCAGATGGTCAGGTTTCAACAAAAGTTGAAATCAATATGGAGTACATGTACCAGTATCTATCATATGTCAAATGATGAAGAGTGGCCATTTTGTGATTCCACACAACCAAACTTTGCATTGTACATGTAGAGTGTACATTTTCGATTTAGAGATATTCTTAAACCTTAAACTACACCCACAGTGGTGTAGTGGTTTGGGTCTCTGACTAGCGGTGAGAGGTTCCCGTGTTCAAATCCCACTGGGCGTGAGACTTTGGGTAAGTCTCTTTGCGGCCTCTCTCCACCCAGGTTTTTAAATGGGTACCGGTCGGAAATGCTTGGATTGTAGCGCTGAATGAGCAGCTCATCTGAGTTCTACTGAAAGGTTTCAGGATAGACTGGGGTTAAAGTGTAAAGTCAGATGACATCTCTACCGTTGTTGATATCAGACTATAAACCCAAACTTTAACTTTAACCTAAGCTTAGCGTACATCGGCCTTGCGACTGGAAGCAACTACCGGCAATGGCATTTCTGGCAACGGTTGGCGACTACATTGTACCTGGAACAGCAGCAAATGATCAGATGCTCAAACAGGCCGATGTACGCTATTGCTGACCGTTGCCGCTAGTTCCAGCCACAGTTGCATATGTTCTAGTTATTGCCAACGGTTGCTTCTAGTCGTCTTCAGTCGCTTCCGATGTACGTGCACTGGCAGTGAATGAGGAACCCGCGTGCCGGAAATCCCGACAGGTCCGTGCTGCGAGCAGTGCGAACAAAACGACGTCATTGATGTTGTTTTATGTGTTGACGCTACGTCATGAAAAAATCCGCTGTAAATTTTCTACAGAAAAAATGAGATAAAGACGTTGCCGAAATCGTCATCTACGTCTTCATTTTAAGGAAAAAAGCATTGCAAAATTGCAGACATTTTCATCTGCTACAAGATGGTGTAAATTTTAATGCCAGGTGACCGAAACAAAAGGGTGATTTTCACGCCAGAAATAAATGGAAATAACGTTAGAAAGAAACTTCGATCGCACTGCTCACAGCGCCGCGTCGTGACGTTAGTTCGTCCGGTTCCTCATTTTCTCATTGTGGAGCACACCTGGTCACATGATGGAATCATGTACGCTTGGCTTTAGACCCCTGCAGCGTGAAAAATGGCCTTAAATTTGTCATTTTTGTAGCCCGGTTTGGTAACAGGGATTCGTGAAGTGCATGAGTGTCAGACCCATGACCAAGAAGTCATGGGTTCAATTCCCTGCCACCACTTTGTATTCTCAACTGGTCTGAAAGGATCAAGTGACGCGCTGAATGAGCTGCTCCTTGAGTTCACCAGAAAGGTTTCTGGAGAGCCTCCTGTAATTAATATGAAGCGCTTTGAGACTGTATTACAGTCGAAAGCGCTTTATGAAAGTCCTGTGTTATTGAAAGGCCTTAGTTTATAAAATATGGCGTATATACATATTACGTGGGCCAAAGTTAATCAAGGTTCTCGTTCTAATCATGGAAGTCTTATCTCTATAGAGGCTATGCACTGACGTCATCAATGGGTATGACGCCAAGTGTTGGATGGAAAATGGACGGAGCACGTGGTCAGATGCACTGCGTCAGCATGTCACAACGTTTCATCCAACATAGCGTCACCTCGCTGATGACGTCACGTGCATAGCCTCTATAGACAAAATTAGATGAATCAATGTACAGTAGGAGGAAACTGGAGTACCCGGCGAAACCTGCGCTGTCAAAGAGAGTTGCCCTGTCTATCACGTGAAGAGCCGGTTCAACAGGAGATTGAACCCAGAACCTCAGAGGTGACAAGCATTAATGTTTGCACTGTGCCACTCTGGCTATCCTCAAATGAGGAATAGGTCTGACCAGAAGTTGAACCCACAACCACAAGGTGATAAGTGCAGATGTTGCACTACACCATTCTGACCACTGGGCTCATAAAAATTGCCATTTTGTTTTAAAAAATTTTGTTGTCTTTATCATAAAATGCCGTCTGATTCCAGCCTCACTTTGAAATGCCGTCGACGCCATTTTGTCTAATTCTTGCTGCTTTCATTCTAGTGGTCGGCAGCGAGAATCGACATCACTGGTGCATAGGGCGCCATCTGTCTCAGATGGTCGCCGCTCAAAGTGAGGCTCAAGCTACGCTAGATGACAAAGGTAACGGAATATTTCAAAATAAAATTCAAGTGTTGTCAAGTTGCCCGTCACCGCTGAGGTCGCAGGTTCAATCCCGCACTATTTACCCACACTTCATATTGTGATAGAGAGTGTGGTTTTCTCCGGGTACTCTGGTTTCCTCCTACTGTACACCTGAGGTTCCAGGTTCAATTCCCGGTCAGACCTATTCTTCATAATTTATGATAGAGAGGGCGACTCTCTCTGTCCGCACAAGTTTTCTCCGGGCACTCTGGTTTCCTCCTACTGTACATTTATGAGCACAATAGAGTTGGACCCACTCTTCATGTGATAGAGAGGGTGACTCTCTCTGACCGCAGAGGTTTTCTCCGGGCACTCTGGTTTCCTCCTACTGCACATTCAGCTTCTCAACTTGTCTGTTGAGCAAATAATGCTGTATACAGCACTCGGCTTTCGGTGAAATTTTCATAACGATATATTCCAAACTGGTCAGGTTTTCCCGGGCACTCTGGTTTCCTCCTGCTGTATATTCTAACATCCAACATTTTCTATTGAGCTATATGTAACAATACCACTTTTAGTGCTCAGCCCTTGAAATGATATATGCTGAACAGTGAAGATTTTCTCCCGGCAATCTGGTTTCCTCCTACTGGACATGACATGACCCTATATCATCTACGAACCCAGTAATACCATTTTATATTTTTATTCGATTTTTGCATCAGGGCCGAAGTCATGGCATTATTGGCCCTGGTATTAAGTATGGAAGAGGCCATCTCAAGCTACTCATGTTCCTCACTTGGATGGGGTCTTTTACTTGCCCTTGTAAAGGCACAAGGTACAAGGTACCACGGCTTACTGTCCCATGCGGCGGACGTGAATAGCCAGGGATGATTAATCTTATATGGCCCGGGCTGGATTCGAACCCGGGACCTGCTTGCTAAGTGGACGCGATAACCACTAAGCTCCACGAATATCGCATATTCAGCACTGAGCTCTCGAGATAATCCCTGAACCAATGAAAGAGTGCAAGTTTCTCCAGGCACTCTGGTTTCCTCCTGCTGTACATTTCAATATCATCCTACATGTGTATCATCTAAAAAGCTAACCAATGAAAGAGTGCAAGGTTCCCCGGGCACTCTGGTTTCCTCCTGCTGTACTTTACATCATCCTATCATCTATAAAGCTAATAACGCTGTATTCAGGACTCGGCTCTCAATTCAATATTTGAAACCCTTTTTCAGAAAACCCTTTTTCGACCCTTTTTTGCCCCTTTATTTTCCAGATGGTTAATACACTGAGAAATTAAGTAATGTTCTAGACATGCCTGTTATCTACCACCCCCGGGTGTCATTTAGAAATTTTCCAAATGACATGGTCATGCCGTTTGACGTCCTTCGGGGCAAGGACAAAGAAATTACACTTAATAAATAAAGCATGAAGAAATCGACAGTGTAATGAATTGGACGAAAAATTGGAATTGTTCTTTTGTTTCCGAGCGTTTGAACTGTCCGCTTTTGGCAAAAATGGGCTTGGGTGAAATTTTTATTTTGGGTTTTCGTGGCATGATAATATATTTTGATAATTATTTAGACACGCTTTGGCGACCTTTCGGTGACCTTTTTGTCTTTGTCCGTTTGTAGCGAGAAACGAGTATTTTTATGTAGGAAAAATGGCTGCCGCCTTCTGTGCCGAGTGATCCTTAAATCAATGAGGATTTAAAATAAAAAATAAAGAAATTAAAATTTTAATTTTATAAAAAATGATATTTTTATTTATTATTAAATATAATTTTTTATAAATTTTTATTATCAAAATAATAAAAATTTATAAAAAATTATATTATAAAATTATATGTATAAATGATATTTAAATAGAATAAAAAATATCACTATTTTAGTGGAAAATATTGAAATTAGGCCCATTTCGACGAAAGCAGATTTTGTCATGGTTTGCGGCGATTGTTGTGATTTTCACTGGGCTTTGGATAATCCTTCGATGGTTTAACAATACATGGCGTGTTAATTATCCCAATGCCTGTGAAAACCGCTCCGGCGCCACAAACCTCAGTGGAATCCGGTATAGTGGAAATGGCCTTTAGTTCTGTAGACAACATTTGGGGATTTGATGTGCAGGAGGAAACCAGAGTGCCCGGAGAAAATTGCGCTGTCAAAGAGAGTCGCCCTCGGTATCATAAGTTCCGATCTAATCTTCATATTGTGAAGATTGGGTCGGGGGGGGGGGGGGGGGGGCCTTTCCAGGTTCAATTCCCGGTCAGACCCATTCTTCATATGATAGAGAGGGCAACTCTCTCTGTCCGCACAAGTTTTCTCCGGGCACTCTGGTTTCCTCCTACTGTACATTTATGAGCACAATAGAGTTGGACCCACTCTTCATGTGATAGAGAGGGCGACTCTCTCTGACCGCAGAGGTTTTCTCCGGGCACTCTGGTTTCCTCCTACTGCACATTCAGCTTCTCAACTTGTCTGTTGAGCAAATAATGCTGTATACGGCACTCGGCTGTCAGGGAAATTTTTATAACGATATATATTCCAAACTGGTCAGGTTTTCCCGGGCACTCTGGTTTCCTCCTGCTGTATATTCTAACATCCAACATTTTCTATTGAGCTATATGTAACAATACCACTTTTAGTGCTCAGCCCTTGAAATGATATTCTGAACAGTGAAGATTTTCTCCTGGCAATCTGGTTTCCTCCTACTGGACATGACATGACCCTATATCATCTACGAACCCAGTAATACCATTTTATATTTTTATTCGATTTTTGCATCAGGGCCGAAGTCATGGCATTATTGGCCCTGGTATTAAGTATGGAAGAGGCCATCTCAAGCTACTCATGTTCCTCACTTGGATGGGGTCTTTTACTTGCCCTTGTAAAGGCACAAGGTACAAGGCACCACGGCTTACTGTCCCATGCAGCAGACGTGAAGAGCCAGGGATGATTAATCTTATAGATGAGATCAATTTAGGTCGTCGTTTATGACGTCATGGCGATTTCTTGGCAACCCGCACATGCGCAGTAGCCATTTTCCTTGACAACGCGGAGGCTGGTGTGTTTACATTGGTTTCAACGAAGGATTCCGGCAATCGGCAGCATTTTTGGTGGTTCTCTTCGATATTTCTGCAGGAGAGCCCTTAATTACGCTGTGAGCGGGTCTGGTAACAGTTGAGGAACGGGAAAACCACTGGTTTCCCCGCTGGTTTCCCACAGTTTGAGCGAAGAATGGGGTGAATTCGCGATCGACCGGCCACGTGCATCGCCATTTTTGTCCATTCGGAGACCCAACTTGGGCGAATTTTTCTATAAATCTCACCCGATTTTCATGATGGTAACGATTTACTTTCCACTGAAAAACAGTGTCAAAGCACTTTCCATTGAAAAACAGTGTCAAAGCACTTTCCATTGAAAACAGTGTCAAAGCACTTTCCACTGAAAAACAGTGTCAAAGCACTTTCCATTGAAAACAGTGTCAAAGCACTTTCCACTGAAAAACAGTGTCAAAGCATTTTCCATCAGTGTCAAAGCACTTTCCACTGAAAAACAGTGTCAAAGCACTTTCCACTGAAAAACAGTGTCAAAGCACTTTCCACTGAAAAACAGTGTCAAAAAGCACTTTCCACTGAAAAACAGTGATGCAGCATTGGGGATTCCCCCAACCTCGATGCAGGATAATGCTATATGTGGTTCTATGGTAGGCCTAATTATACATGACGCACGCCTGTAATGAGGTTGCACTATGATTTTGGCCGAACTGGGAGTGAGTAGCAGTGCATGCTGTGCGGCTTTAACAAACAATGCAGGCGGCGACTAGATTATGGTCCGGTAATTTTTTGGCATTCCACACTTCGTATTTTTCAAACAGCTTTTTGAAGTGATCAGTGCTGTGTACCCCACATATTATAATTTTTTCGCAGTTCCTGAAAAGGCGTTCGGCCGAGATTGTTTTCCACGGAATGTAAGAGAAAATCGATGTATACCGCCGCGATACATTGTTCCTGTTTTTTATGGACCCGCAAGTTGTGTGTGTTTTTGAGTCAGCTGCTTGTATTGAAGATATAAAAAGTCTGTATTGTTTAGACGCTTCAAATTTTACATGAATCAGTCTAGGCCTAGAGTGTTGATGATCTGTTAAGCCAGGTGCATATTGTAGGCCTACTTGCGACTGGAAGCAACTGATCTGATCAGTCGCTGGTGATGTACGCACTGCGCGCACATCGCAAATTCAGCAACTCAGTAAAACTAGGAGGATCCAATCAGTCGTCATGTCCAGCTGACCGCATGCACCGCAACAACTGAACAAAACTGGGTACAACTAGTCGCTAGAAAGTTGAACATGTGCAACTCGCGACGACTGGCAAAATCTCAGTTCCAGCAAGTCGCAAGGGTGCGTACATCGACCCTTTCTGGCGACTGATCAGTCGCCTACAGTTCTAGCTAGATCCCGGTTGCCAGGTAGCTCAGTGGCGACTAGTTGTATCCAGTCCCAAGTGTGATGTACGCCCGGATTTAGGCCTATTGCGCAGCATAACACAAGAGGTGATCATTATCGCCAGTTCGAGGTTTTGCCACATGTCCAATAGAGGCTATGCACGTGACGTCATCAGCCCGCGTGACGCCATGTTGGATGGAACGACCCAGTGCATGTGACGGTTTTTGCCTGCGCAGTTCCATCCAGCGTGGCGTCATACCCATTGATGACGTCATTTGATGACGTCAGTGCACAGCCTCTATAGGTTCTTTACGTGACGTCACATTTCCATGATGACACGATGCCGCCATATTGGCCGTCAAAATGTCAAGCGACATCACGGCGGCATGAACACAGTGTCAACACAGATTGTGACATCGAAATGTCATGACGTGATAGTTTTGACGTCGTCGTATTGCGTCATCATTTTCTGAGAATTCCCCTGGTAATAAAGAAATGATGGACGTTGAAATGGGCTCCACCGACCGAACACCCACACCCGTGCGAAAATTCCCGCGTCTGTGCCCGTTTCGTGGAAACACAACGCCCGCACTCGCACCGGACCACCACCGCCTCTGTGTCCGTGCCCGCCTCATGGAAAAGCTGCTTAAGTCAGATGACAAAACGGGCGGGTCGAAAGATGCAGACGGAATCGTATAATGCGACCAAGCCCAATCACTAGGCCTACATCACAGTTCTTTTCATTCTTGGCGAACGCTACCCTTAAAATATGTTAATTTTCAAATGGGTTCCTGTCCAGTGGACCAAAACCCTTTTGTAATGATGAACGATTAAAAGGTCATAAAAAATTAATAAATTATGTGTGAGTATTGGGTTAAATTTAGAACTACGGGTACAGTACAGGTCACAATTGACATCCCTACGGCTTCGCGTAAGTTACTCGTAAGTTATGCGTAACTTACGGCTTTGGTTTCGCGTAACTCACTGCGTAACTCGCCAAAATCGCGTAACTCGCCTCGTAAATCATTGCGTACCTAGCGAAATTCGCGTAACTCACCTCGTAAGTTACGCTCGTGAGTTGTGGCGTAAGTTACGAGTGACTTACGCGAAACTTACGCGAATTTAGGGATGTCAATTGTGACCTGTACTGTAAGCTCATTTTGGACCCTGGATATTAAAATAAGTTAATTTTCAAATGGGTTCCCGTCCAGTGATCAAAACCCATTTGTAATGATGAAGTATTATAAGGTCATAAAAAGTTAATAAATTAAGCTCATTTTGGACCTTGGATAGTTTCTTGTGGTGTTTAAAGGGCATTTCATCTGGTAGTATATTTTTCCCGTCAGGGCCGAAGCCATAGCATTATTGGCCCTGGTAAGTATGAAAGAGGCCATCTCAAGCTACTCATGTTCCTCACTTGGATTGGGTCTTTTACTTGCCCTTGTAAAGGCACAAGGTACAAGGCACCACGGCTTACTGTCCCATGCGGTGGACGTATGTCAGGGCCGAAGCCATAGCATTATTGGCCCTGGTAAGTATGGAAGAGGCCATCTCAAGCTACTCTTGTTCCTCACTTGGATGGGGTCTTTTACTTGCCCTTGTAAAGGCACAAGGTACAAGGCACCACGGCTTACTGTCCCATGTGACGGACGTGAAGAGTCGGGAATGAAATCCCATATGGCCCGGGCTGGATTCGAACCCGGGACCTGTTGCTTGCTAAGCGGATGTGATAACCACTCAGCTATCAGGGCTAGGGTTGACGCATTGCCACATCGGCCAGCGTAGGCACAGCGTAGGTAGTGCGTCGCAATTCTACGTAGGCCTGCTGTGAAAGGGCTTTAGGCACTGATTTTTGCACTGCACCAATCTCACTGCCCTCCATATGACATGAGTTGGCTTCAGGTATTGATTCTACGACATCAGAGGTGACAGGCACTATTAACATGTGCACTACACCAATTAGACCACCGTCCATATCACTTGAGACAGGCTTGGCTATTGAACACACAATCTTATAGGTGACAGGCACTATTAAAGCCGCACTGTATGCACCGGTACTCGCTGTCAAAACAGTCGAAATCATAGTGCAACCTCGTTTACAGGCATGCATAATGTATGATTACGATAGAACCACATATTATAGCATTACCTTGCATCGAGGTTGGGGAATCCCCATTGCTTCCTGTAGTCTTGCGCAGCCAGCCGTTTCGTTCCGCAGTACTGCTACACGGATCCCCAGATTCGAAACAGCGGCTGGGTGACCGAGACTATGCTCTAGAGGGTACGCCGATTATGACCCATCTGTCAAAACTGTGCGGCTTTAACATTTGCACTACACCATATCATGTGAGACTGGCTTGGCTACACTACACCACTCTGACTACCCCTGCTTATTCAAAACAGCAGGCATCAAGATATATTTCCCATTTTACCGTTTTATTTTGATGATGATCGCAAACAATTCTAAATTGTTGATATTTGGTAAAAACACGTCAGTACATTGCATCTGGATCCAACCAGCTGTTGACAAGTACTCTTAAATCCATATGTTGTTTACGCCTCGTGTCGATTTCACAGGTGCATCCATCGATGGAGTCAAAATATCCTTTATGCAGAGGGTTTTGAAACTTTCTGAAATTTGCTTCAAAAATACATGTACATCAACCCTTTGTATTCATATGTATGAAAAACCGCAAAGGCTACAATGATGTGTTGGTGTCCCTTTAAAGGACCACAGTATTGCTTCCCAATCCTGCGTTACACGTACCCGCGTTAAGGGGAGACCTCTATTAACGACTTTGTAAACTAGCGCATGCAACTAGTCTCGCGCAGCCAGCCGTTTCGTTCCGCAGTACTGCTACACAAACTTGTTCGATCCCAGCGGCTGGGTGACCGAGACTGNTTCACCTTTGTGATAAGGCTGGACACCATTTTTCGCCTCAAGTCCTGTTTGGACGATATACAGAATTCAAATTCAAACTTCAAAAGACGACACTAAGGTCTTGGTGATTAGAGCTCGGACACCACCAGGAATGCCAACTTAGGTTTGTCTAACAGGTTTAGTGAAATAAATTTGAGAAAGTTTAGCACTTTATCGTCGGACACTGACTTCAGATGATTTTATACTTTATGTAAATACAGAGGGGTGTATAAAGCGCTTTTTGCTATAATGCAGTCTCAAAGCACTTTTCACTGTAATACTGTCTCACTGTCATCTGTAACACTGTAATCTGACACCTCTTTAATACGGACCAATTTTTCATGGGTGTCCGTTATACAGGGGTGTCAGTCTGCTGTGTCTTAGGGCTGTATGCTAGGGGTCGGACTTCAGCCAGACTTTCATTAAAGTATGACTTTTCTCATGCTTCAAGCATAGAGAAAGTCTAACTTCAGACTTAAGTCCGACCCTAGCATTCGGCTAGACTTTAATGAAAGTCTGGCTGAAGTCGGACCCCAGCATAAGGCTAGACTTCAATGAAAGTCTGGCTGAAGTCAGACCCCAGCATAAGGCCGCAAGTCTCAATCACAACGGGGATGGACTGACTAAGTAAGTCTTAAAGCTGAACTTAATAGATATAAACTCCAAGCGGCAGAGGTAGAAATTACGAACAGCCACAAGGCACTGCCAAACTACCTCTGAAAACGATACACCCTCTCGGACGGTCACAGTTGGTTTCACTTGCCACCACGCTCTTGAACAGTAAAGATCTCAGCACAGCTGCCAAATGAGAAAAAACGAAAAATAATCTGTGATGGCACCGAGATTCGAACCCACAACCCTCTGATCGATTCGCCGACCTCTTTCTGTACGCGCCACGAAGACTGCTTGCATGCACGACGACAATTCCGATCGCTTTTATTTCCTCATGGAGATCTTCAAAACCACAGCGCCTTTATTGTAGATCGGCGTCGTTGTACATGTATGCAAGCAGTCTTCGTGGCGCGTACAGAAACAGGTTGGCGAAACGATCAGAGGGTTGTGGGTTCGAATCTCGGTGCCGTCACGGATTATTTTTGGTTTTTTCTCATTTGGCAGCTGTGCTGAGATCTGTACTGTTCCAGAGCGTGGTGGCAAGTGAAACCAACTGTGACCGTCCGAGAGGGTGTATCGTTTTCAGAGGTAGTTTGGAAGGGCCTTGTGGCTGTTCGTAATTTCTACCTCTGCCGCTTGGGGTTTATATCTATTAAGTTCAGCTTTAAGCCAGGAATCAAGCTGATCTTGAAAAGTCCTTGAGGTCACTCTCAAGACACAAACCAAGTAGGCCTACTCGGCGTTTCAAAAGGCCTACTTGAAGCATGAGTCGTGGCTTCCTGGGCGCTTATTGAGGAAGCCGGCAGCACTCGAGACGAATTGGACAGAAAAGTCATGGAAATTTTTCAGCCACCAATTCCTTGTACTGGGTAGGCCTACTCTTTTTACGCCGTATTTTGAATTCCACGTAGGGGAGATTAGTCAAAGTTAGAAGGAGTTGCTTTGCTTTTGTGGTTTTCCAATGTTTCTTAATACCAGTATCCTTAATGTGGGAGCATAAAACTAGACCTATTGATCATTTCAACTTATTTCGTGCTTATTCACTGGGTAAGTGTTTATTTTTATTCGTGTGTGTATTGGTTTGTAAGAACACCGCATTTCGGACCCGATTGGACTGAATTGGGACTTTGTTCAGTGAATCAGAGTTGATTTTGGTTTGTTTTGAAATTTAACCGCAACATCTTACATAATCATAAAGGAATCAAACATAAAGGTTTAACTGCGAACGATGAAGTAACTGAGGGACACACTTCATGTGTTGCCACCAGATGTCTCTCACTGTCCGAATTTTGGCTTTACGTTATAGGCCGGGGCTTAAAGATAATGTATCACGGATATTTTCGCGGGCCACGAAATTCATTGTTTATTTACATTTTGTTTGTTTATGTCCAAGCTTTCTTTGTCTTATGAGTAATTTGTTGGTAGCATGCTCCTCTAGAAATTCTGTTGATTCCAAAAGTATTCATTTTGGTGTGTTGGCATGTCCCAAAAGTCCAAAATAACATAATGTAAACATCAATGTTTACAAACATTGAATGTAAACGATGAAGTCGTGATACATTATCTTTAAACTTTTTTGTGGTGAAGGGGTACATGAATCTGTCAACTTGATGCCTTGAATTCCATTTCTGAGGATAACAGAGCTGTTTTCAGCACAATTAATGTTCCACGTGCAGATATACGTTAGCCTATTCAAATGTACAGAGATGACCCCTGCGCTCTCATCGTTCGTGGGGTTCTCATTAAAGATACATGTAATGTATCACGACTTCATTGTTTACATTCAGTGTTTGTAAACATGGATGTTTACGTTATGTTATTTTGGACTTTTGGGACATGCCAACCGAACAAATTAAATACTTTCGGTATCAGAAGAATTTCTAGAGGGGCTTCCCACCAACAAATTACTCATAAGACAAAGAAAGACTGGACATAAACAAACAAAATGTAAATAAACAATGATTTTCGTGGCCCGCAAAAATACTCGTGATAGATTATCTTTAATTCAGTCCTTTTGTGTCATAAGATCAACTAGTCTGAATTCAACAAAATTTGCACTAAACATGCAGAAGGGTCTTGCCTATCATATGGAAGAGTCAGAATGCAAATCTGTTGAGGTTTAAAGGGATACTGTCCAAATTTATAAAATGCTAAATTTGTAAGTTGAACCTTTATGTTTGATTCCTTTATGGTAATATCCGAGAAATAATTGATTATTTTGATGAATTAAGTCTGATACTGTCTGTTGAAACGGCTGGCTGATGTTACACAAACTGTAAGTAGGTTTACTAATTCCCATCTCTGCCGTCGACACAGTCTGGCGCTGCAGTGTTACCGTCAGAACACCATGGATGTGTAGACAGCAGAGACGGGAACTGGTCTACCAGGTGCCAGAGTTTCAACGAAACTTAATGTTTTAATTGTAAATTTGCATTTTATTTTTATTTCTAAGTCATTATAATTCATGATTCTTGCATTTTAAAAGGGAAATGAATGTTAATGGGGAACCGGCGTGCCCAAAGGAGGCGCTGGGGAACAACTCAGTTTTAACACAAAAGCGCAAACATGACAAACTACATGTACATGTATACCCTGGGTATAGTTCGATCTACAAAAGTATACCCAGGATTGGATACAGCACCTGAAGACGAGATTGTTCTCGCAAATGTCACATGACCACAAGCACGACAAGTTGAAAAACAATGTTTTCAATTCACGCATTTGTCACGAACATGAGGCCCAGGTATACGACAGAAGTACCAGTCGTGCGCAGTCCTGTTGATCACACGTAGATCCGTTCCTAACTCGTACCAAGGCTCAAAACTAGAGTACTGGGTATACTTCGCAACAATCGCAATGCAATAAACTTTTTTATGTATCATCAGCTTTAGAGCCAATAATACCCTATTTTACGGTGGCCCATAAGGGACATTTATTTTTCATACAATGTATTTATTTTTTCATATTTTTCTCCAGGAATAAACTTTATTCCGTGGAATAAACTTTTCTCCACGTGGAGAAAACTTTTCTCCGTGGAAATAAACTTTTCTCCGTGGAAATGACTTTATTCCGTGGAATAAACTTTTCTCCACATGGAGAAAACTTTTCTCCGCAGAAATAAACTTTTCTCTGCGGAAATAACTTTATTCCGTGGAAGTTATTTCCGAGGAGAAAAGTTTATTTCTGCCGAGAAAAGTTTACTCCACGCGGAGATAAGTTTATTCTACGGAATGAAGTTTATTCCACGGAGAAAAGTACGAAAAAGATAAAAATAAAAAATAAAAAATAAATGTCCCTTATGGGCCACCATACTATTTGGCAGTCTCTCAATTCAATATTTTTATCAATAATTTAAACCCTAGATATATTTACGATTTTTATATTGTTCACCCGTTGCATTATTCAAGTATTATCGAAACCCATCTTTTTTCAAGAATGAATAATACATAAATATTCCACCTCCACTTTGCAAATGAAATGATTTTAAATTTATTGGGTTCAGCGACCTCTCAAAAGTTCACCACCTGTTTATAATTATAGAATTCATAGAATTATAGTTCAGTCCAATGACCTGTTGAAAACCTTGACTTCCTGATTCTGAAAAGTATTGGTCAACCACTAATTTTCAGAACCAATAGAACCCCTCTATTAAGGACACTTTTGTGACTGACCAGGCGCGGATCCACCCGGCACACCCAGCCCATGCCCTCTCTATTTTGTGGAAAATCTTAAAAATTGACCGGGAAATTCCGAAATTTTGAAAAAATGTTAAAATTTGACCGAGGTTTCCCACGATGTGCACTGCCTGTGCCCCTTCTTTCCCATGATTCTGGATCCACCCCTGCTGACAAATGTTGTCCTTAATTGAGAGGTGTCCTGATTACAGAGGCTAAAATGAATAGAAATGACCAATTTATAAAATTTGTAATCAGTGTCCTTATTTGAGAGGTGTCTTTCTAGTTGAGGTGTCCGCTAAGGGAAGGGCCAGGGCTCCAGTTCCAGAGGAGACAGGTGGTGTAGTGGTTCGGGCCTCCGTCTAGCGGTCAGAGGGTCCCGGGTTCGAATCCCACTGGGCGTGAGACTTTGGGCAAGTCTCTTTGCCTCACTGGCCTCTCTCCACCCAGGTGTATAAATGGGTACCGGTCGGAAATGCTCAGATTGTAGCGCTGAATGAGCAGCTCATCTGAGTTCTACTGAAAGGTTTCAGGATAGACTGGGGTTAAAGTGTAAAGTCGGATGTTCGTACTTTGTTCCTTAATAAAACATTGAATACCCAACGGAATGTTAAAATAGTAGTATTTTTACAAATACTGGAACAAATTCTAATTTTTGGTATGATTTCTTTATCAAATAATTTGTAAAATCGATGAGCACAAGAATCTTGTGCTGGGTTCCAGCCGTTTTCAGAGGTCTTAGCCAAGGAACGATGGTGGCGACTTCTTCAAAACTCAAATTTTCTGGTTCTATTATTAGACTCGGCCACTGAGTTGTTTTCCAACAACCCGCATAATGAAAATAGCCATTTTTGACGTCAACGCATAAAAAAATAATCTATTAATAAATTCACACTGGAAAAACATTGCACTATTGTCCTGCTGAAATGTGCCGATATGCTTGCTCATGTGATTGCTCACCAGCAGCTATACCTTTAATAAACGTATTCTGGCTTTCTCTGCTAGTACCTTTAATGATATCAAGTCCATAATCTCCAAGCTTCAATCAAAAACACAAAATGTTAGTCTACAGCATGCTGATTGGCTGGTGTGCAGTTAACTCCGCCTTGTGCTAAATATGGATGCTAAAAAATTCACCTGTCAATCATCCTTAACGTGTTATTGATTTTCCAATAAAGCTTTCTCACAGGCTGACAACGCCATTCATGCGTTGGCCACGTTTGTGTGTGCACCGTTTGTTTGGATTCTCTCTCTCGTCTGCTATTTTCTAGCGATACATTCATGGACTAATATTCTATAGGAGCAAAAACTGGGCGAAAAATTCAACAAATTTTTTGTAATTTGATTCACAGTGCCAATATCTTTTCTCATAGACGTGTCTATCTTGTGGATTTAAAACCGGTCATTACGATTGTGAACCGGTCACTCGTCACAGATCAGCTGATTTCACCGTTCAACGACCTGCGGACAAATTCCGAACACTTTTGTGATATTTTCGGCTGGGTTTTCGGGACATTTTTAGCATCTGAGACATTCTGTATTCAAATTGAATCCAACTGGATGACTGTGGTAAATTTTTGTACTTTAGGCAACGTTGGCTGAAAACTTGCCAAAAACGCAATTCTGATCTACATGTAGATATTCTACTGGCCTCATTTTGGTTCCGTCGTTTTTTGGTTCTATTGTCCAGCCGTATTGATTGAACTCAATCTAGGACACTAGTGTTTACAAAAATTATGCACGACGTGTTTGCTGTTTTCCTCTCGAAGTTCATGGAACTATAATCTCAACATCGTGAAAATCGATATGACAAGGTTAGGCCAGGGAACGCAGCGATAAAACAATTTTCCGAACACGCTTATGGACAAATATTTTTCATAAGGGATATTTTCGCAATTCATATGGCACGGGATCGTTAATATATATTTATTTATAAGTATTTAGTGGTGAGAGTATATTTATATTAAGACTAGCTGTATATAGAATATATAGAAAAATTTCTCTTACATGTACATGTATATTCAACATTCCAATATCGTAAAACGGACTCGTGTTCACAGATTTTGTGCGATAGGATAAGGTTTTGTCAAAAAACGTTTGTTAAATCATTCCGTATAAAATTCATTGGATATTTTTGACATTGGGCGATTAACCGTTCGCAATTTTGTGATTGGAACTCTCCAATAGATCGTAAAACTGGAGGCAAATATGGTTTGTTACCAATGGAATGGCTCCGCCGAGAATTCTCACCCTTCGTCAGATTCTAACGTCATGACGACACCTTCCCATAATGCAACACACGTGACGTTAAATTCCGACATGACTCAAACCTTCAACGTTACCGGTACGTCATCTGTGTCAGTTATTCCGTATTCGGAGACAAACTTTATGATGACGTCGTCACCGCAAACTGCGTCAGAGAATCATGGGTCGCCAAATCCTGGTAACTCGAATCAGGCGTCCCCTGTTCTTAGTCGCGGTGCCGTCATCGTCGGCGAAAACTCTACGGCAAGCCGCCAGGAACTTGCTACCAGTCATACCATACCCGTTTACGAACATGGCGTGGACAATTCGCAGGCATTATCATATACCCAGGATTCACCAGAAGGTAGGCACAGTGCATGCGGAATATTTTGGTTTTCTTGTTGATATGAATCTGCCGTTCCTATCGGCGTCTCACACCCCTGAGGTCGCGGGTTCAATCCCCAGTCACGCCCATTCCTTGTCTCGTAGAAGTTATCACATCCGCTAAGCTGGGGCGCCACGGTGGTGTAGTGGTTCGGGCCTCCGTCTAGCGGTGAGAGGGTCCCGGGTTCGAATCCCACTGGGCGTGAGACTTTGGGCAGGTCTCTTTGCCTCACTGGCCTCTCTCCACCCAGGTGTATAAATGGGTACCGGTCGGAAATGCTCAGATTGTAGCGCTGAATAAGCAGCTCATCTGAGTTCTACTGAAAGGTTTCAGGATAGACTGGGGTTAAAGTGTAAAGTCAGATGACACCTCTACCGTTGTTGATATCAGACTATAAACCCAAACTTTAACTTTAACTTTAAGATAACGGCAGGTCCCGAGTTCAAATCCATCCCGGGCCATATGTGATTTAATCATCCATGGTTCTTATAGTCCGTCACATGGGAGAGTAAGCCGTGGTGCCAATCGACTGCGAAATTCTGGAATTGGGCGCAAATTTCAATGTTCCTAGCACAGGGTGCCCCTCTTTTCCAAAATCCTGGATCCGCCCCTGTCTGGGGTGATGAGAGCCACCTAGTGGCAAGTAGGAGAAGCTTTGTCCTTGGGCCTGGGACAGATCGTTCGCAGCAGCGGATTCAGGGCATCCATTCCTTTATGATATTGAGCACAGCTGTGTAGCCATCGGCAGCTGCCGCATATTGATATCATAAAAATCACTTTTATTCATGTCATCCTTGTCTCAGCTGTGGCGACATTTTATCGACTGGTCGCGGCCGATGACCTCTCGTCTTTCATGCCTGTTGTACACCGTTTGATAAAAAGCTGCGTGTCGCTGCAACATGTTGCCAACATTTGAACAACATTCCTGAGCAACATGATCTTTTGACCCTACACTGGTCAACAAACTATAACAACATTTGAACAACGTTTCTGAGCAACGTGATCTTTTGACCCGGTATACACTGGTCAACAAATTATAGCAACATTTGAACAACATTCCTGAGCAACATGATCTTTTGACCCTGTATACACTGGTCAACAAATTATAGCAACATTTGAACAACATTCCTGAGCAACATGATCTTTTGACCCTGTATACACTGGTCAACAAATTATAGCAACATTTGAACAACATTCCTGAGCAACATGATCTTTTGACCCTGAATACACTGGCCCCTCTTAAAAATGGCCCACCCCTCTAAAAAAATTCGCCCGCCCTTCTTAAAACTCAATTAGAGCGCTCAATTATGCATCTCAGATGCTCAGAAAATGCATCTCAGAGCACCTAAAGTCCAAATTTCGCTGGGGGAGGGCCCCCAGACTCCGCCGCCCCCTTAGACCAAAACCCGTGGAGAACACTGCCCATTAAAATTTGTAAGGTGGAAAATATCTTTTCAAAAGTATTTCACCACAGGCCTACAATCAGTCAAATTTTTATATGATATACCGGTATTAAAAATGCGTGTATGAGCGTGTTTTTAAAGACTGGCCTAGAATTGTGAAAAGGCCTCATGCGAGTCCCACATATCGGCCAAGTTCACTCGTGTCACTGATCGAAAGATTTATCTGGGACGTTTTTTATGCCCGGTTATTGTGCATTTGTGGCATATTCTGATTCATAAAAACGTCTGATTGATCAGATGATTGTGCTGTGGACTTTGCCGAACTAGGCCAAACGCATTTTAAAAAACAGCTGTGTACAGGTGTAAACACGCAAAGTCCACTTCTGAAAGTCCGCTTCCGAGTGTATATCGGCAGGTCTGCAAGGACGTCCGCGCCTACACAATCAATGTCAACTCAGCGTTTCCGCTCTAGGCCACTCGCATGAATTCAGCGCACGCGGTTTTGACGCTGCACTTCGCATGTTTTTTCGCCAATGTTTTGTTCGTTTCGTGTAAATCATGGAAAATTGCAGACCGGTTTTTAAAAATCTGTTTTTGTACGTTTGTAATAAATCATGGGAAATCGCAGACCGGTTTTTAAAAATCTTTACAAATTTTTTGGCCGGCGTTTTGTACATTTGTATAAATCATTGAGATTTGCAGACAGTTTTTTAAAATTCTTCATTTTATGCTGACCTGAATGCAGAAGCAAACAGGAAGTCTATTGGCAGAAAAATCTGTAAAAATTCGGATTTTGATTTGACTGGTGCCTTGCTCATCTGTATGGATTAACCACTGAGACAGTACAGAGAGCACATGCCCCCGCGTGCCCCCCTTGGATCCGCACGCTGTGAATTTCAAATCGGGCTCAGTTCGGGTCAAACTTGGCACGTGTCAACCGGGTGAGTGTAAAAAGTTCACGTCAGAGTTCTATGTAAACAGAGTAAAAATTGTGTTGGCCTGAGGTTGAATAATGTCGATAAAAACGTGGAAACAGTACCTTTGCCTTTTTGATATGAGTAGTACGACTTGAACTCGTAAAATCGTCCCTTTACAAAATATCTCTCAGTCATATACAAATCATTTCTAAGTTTCGAACATTGAATAAATGCTTTCAAAGTACGGTAGACCTACATGTAGGCCTATTGGTATCGTGGTCACATAAAACGACACAGATATAGGACAAAATATATGACTGAATACCTGTTTTTCAAAACGTACACTTGACAATGTGTCATACACCGTTCCTGTTTTCTAAGACTAAGTCAGATGAGTCATATTGTCACCGATCTTGGAAAAAATATGTTTTTTGTGTCTCGTGATATTTTATTGATAAAAGAATATTTATTGATGACGACTTGCATACAAGTATGGCCCATCCTTTTTTGGGGTCGATTTTTTAAATCGGGCAAGGAATTTTCCAATTTTAGAAGACTTTGTTGGAATTGACGTTGAATTTTCAATAACAAGCACCTGGTGACCCCACCCTTCCCTTTCCCGAAGTATTATAATTTATGTTTCCATTAGGGCTGAAGTCAAAGCTTGGCCCTAGTACGGAAGAGGCCATCTCAAGCTACTCATGTTCCTCACTTGGATGGGGTCTTTTACTTGCCCTTGCAAAGGTACAAGGTACAAGGTACCACGGCTTACTGTCCCATGCGACGGACGTGAAGAGCCAGCGATGATTATCCCATGTGCTACTGGGCGACTGGGAGGATCTAGCTGGAACTGGAGGCGACTGATCAGTTGCCAGAAACGACGGTCGATGTACGCACCCTTGCGATTTTGCCAGTCGCCACCATTTGCACATGTTCAACTTTCTTGCGACTGGTTGTACCCAGTTTCGTTCAGTCGCTGCGATATACGCAGGCTTGCGACTGATCAGTGCCAGTTTTCTGAACGAAACCTAGTCTCGTCAAGTCTCAACACCCCGGATGTTACCTGAGTTGCTGCCAGTTGTAAGTGCGATGTACGTGGCCAGGACACGACGACTGATTGGATCCTCCTAGTTGTACTGATCAAGTTGCTGAATTTGCAATGTGTGCGCAGTGTGTACATCACCAGCGGCTGATCAGATCAGTTACTTAAGTCGCAAGTGCGATAAAACGCCTGGCTGTACTTTCCCAACCAGGATCACACCCGGGACCTCAGAGGTGACGGCACTGATCTTCCCACTGCACCACTCTGACACTACACAGGACGGCATTCATGTATGCCCCTGCCAATCAATCACACTGAGCTACATGTAGTTCTCAATACGTTCTTGAAAATGTTGCCGAACGGGCTCAAACTGTGTGCGAACGGAGTGGACGTAGTGGCAACTTTTTACAGTCTTTTTACGAACTTCATGGACGGGAAGGGTGCTCCAGAACATCGAGGCATTATTTGGCCAAGGGTTACACGTTCTAGCCCGTTTTACGATTTTTTTTAGGACGGGGCAGGACGTTTTGAGAACTACTCAAGTGTGACAGGCCCTTAAGCTCATGCACTGACAAGTTTTACCAAAACCTCGTGAATCTGTACCATACATGTCTCAACAATGCGTTCCGCCCCACCGAATTTAAAACATGAAAGTTATTATCTCGAATTCAAAATCTTGTATGACGAGACACCATGGCAATTTCGCGACGGGTCTATTTGTAACAGCAGCGATCAGCGGGCACGTGCGAACCAGCACCAACACGACATACCACGTCATTGTACCTTTTGACTTAGCATATTGTCGCAGTCATTGTGTTAATGTTTCGCTCCAAGTTTAGCGTGGAATTCCGTATTTTCTGTTGTGTGGCGATGAAGTTGTTCTTTTGTTAAAAGAGGTCAGGCTTTTGTGGTGTTTTTCTGACTGTTTTTCGCTCAAGGCTGTACTTCACCCATTGAGCAGTTGACGACACGTTTTGGGCGATTTTCATGATATCACGTTCATGATGACATGATACTGACAGTTAGTGAGTTAACAGAGATGTTAGGCTCGAAATTGGACCAGTCAAAGTATCATTTTGCACCCTCTAAAATTAAAGCCCCTCTGTATTGAATTTTATGGTATTTTTAGCTCACTGGGGTGAGCTATTACGATGGTGCAGCGTCCGTCGTCCGTCGTCGTCGGCGTCGTTGTCCGTTAGCAGGGCACGTTTCGTAACCGCTGGAGCTATTGATCTGAAACTTGGTACATATATACCCCTAGGTCAGATGACCCACGACACCAAGTTTCGGTCCGATTCGACTCTCAGTTTGGCCACCAGGTGGCGGAAACCAAAAACACAAAAAGTACAATAACTCCTGAACTAATGACTAGATCATCTTCAAATTTTTATCATAGGTGTAGCTAATAAGGATACATAACATATATAACGGGTTTTTGATTTGACCTACTTTTCAAGGTCACAGAGGTCAAAGTTCGACAAAAGTGACGAACCTGCCACAGTTTGTCATTATTTCACCGAGCAACTTCATATCTTGCATAAACATGCATTGGAGGGGTACCTTAAAAAATACCAAGTTTCGGCCCGATTCGACATCCAATATGGCCGCCAGGTGGCGTAACCTGAAAATCAAGTAAGTGCTATTACTCAGGAACGGCTTGACGCAGAGTGCTCAAATTTGATATTTACCTCCATCTAGATGACCTTTACATGCATGTCAAATTTCGGCCTGATTTGACTTCAAACATGGCCACCAGGTGGCGTAACCCAAAAATCATCAAAGTGCTGTAACTCAGGAACGCCTTAACCCAAAGCGCTCCAATTTGCTATGTGGCCCCCTGCAGATGACCTTTATGTCCATGTGAAGTTTCGGCCCGATCGGACATCCAATATGGCCGCCAGGTGGCGTAACTCGAAAATCATCAAAGTGCTGTAACTCAGAAACGACTTGACCTAAAGCACTCCAATGTGCTATGTGGTCCCCTGCAGATGACCTTTATGTGCATGTGAAGTTGCAGCCCGATCGGACATCTAATATGGCCGCCAGGTGGCATAACCCCCAAATCATCAAAGTCTTTTCTGGGAATGACTTGACCCAGATTGCTCATAACTGATATGTACCTCCCTCTGTCATTAGACTATTATGTCCAACCCAGTGAGCACATGGTCCATGGACCATTTCATCAAAGTATTTTAATACTTTTAAAAGAGAATGCAGGTAGAGGTCTCATAGCGGCATTTATACTGCCAAAAATCAAGTGAACTCGGACCGGACTGAGTACGGTACGGCAAAAAAAGTGGCAGTGTAAACCTGCCAAGCGTTCCCAGTCCGGCCACAAATAAATCGTACCGTCGACTCGCAGAAGGTGGTGGTCCGGACCAACCTCGTTCCCAGGGCTGAACGCTGGCTTGTTTTTACAATCATTACTGTAACTGAGGTTGAAATAAACGTTGGGGACGAGGTGCCAAGAATCTTGCAAGTGAATCTAGGGTCTAACGACCAAAGCCGAAAATGACCTCGTCCCAAGGCAAAAGCAGAAGAAACTTCGAGTTAGATCCTGGGGACGAGGTTGGGTCTGGACCGAGTAGGGTACCTTGACCAAATGTGCTGTGTAAACCTGACGCACAGTGAACTGAACCGAGTCGACGGTATTGAGCATGCACGCAATTCGTCCTTGCGTCACTTGCGAAAAAACCGGCATGCATTCCGCGCAGGTTTCTTACCTCCACTGAATGGAGAGTGACGCTTCAGGTTGCGTGGTGACTCATCGCTGCAGTCTAAATTCAGTCCCAAATTGGTCATCTATTCATTTTAGCCTCTGTAATCAGGACACCTCTCAATTAGGGTCAACATTTTGTCACTCTCAAAGGCGTCCTTTATAGAGAGGTTAATATGATATGAGGCATAACCTAGGCCTGGTTTTTGAAACCCTAGTCATCACCATGATCACATCACAGTGGTAGGCCTACCTACCCGTACTTGAAGAAGTCACAGCTGTAGGCCTACTACGACAATTAGCCTACTATAAAATACAGATATTTGATTTCTATTGATTGGTCCGCACGTGTTCGGACGAAAAGGTGAATGGCCGGCTGACGTGAATGTACAAAACACACTTTTAAATTTTACATACTAAGTCGGGAGGGCAGTGGTTAAGTGTCAGACTTGTGACCGAGAGGTCACGGGTTCGATTCCCGGCCGAGTCACCACTTTCTACTCTCAACTGGTCTGAAAGGATCAAGTGATGTGCTGAATGAGCTGCTCCTTGAGTTCCCCAGAAAGGTTTCTGGAGAGACTGGGGGAATAATGTGAAGTACTTCGAGACTGTATTACAGTGGAAAGCACTTTGAGACTGTATTACTGTGGAAAGTGCTTTGAGACTGTATTACAGTGGAAAGTGCTTTGAGACTGTATTACACTGGAAAGCGCTTTGAGACTGTATAACAGTGGAAAGCGCTTTTAGACTGTATTACAGTGGAAAGCGCTTTCTGTATTACGGTGGAAAGTGCTTTGAGACTGTATTACAGTTGAAAGCACTTTGAGACTGTATTACAGTGGAAAGTGTGCTTTGAGACTGTATTACAGTGGAAAGTGCTTTGAGACTGTATTACAGTGGAAAGCGCTTTCTGTATTACAGTGGAAAGTGCTTTGAGACTGTATTACAGTGGAAAGTGCTTTGAGACTGTATTACAGTGGAAAGTGTGCTTTGAGACTGTATTACAGTGGAAAGCGCTTCACAAAAGGTTCACATTATTACATGTATTATTATGCCCCCGCTCAACGAAGTTGAGATGGGGGCATTATGTTCTCAGTTGGTTTCCGCGTCCGCCGCCGCCGCCGCCGCCGCCGCCGCCGCCGCCGCCGCCGCCGCCGCCGCATCCTATTCCGGACTATAACTCAAGAACGGGTTGTCGGATTGATCTCATATTTCTGTGGTGTAACCGGGTGGATCAGAGGAGGTGCCCTATCGATTTTGGTTGCGATCCGATATTCAATATGGCCGCCAGGAGGATATATTGGAATTTGCATTCCGGACCGTAACTCAAGAACGGGTTGCCCGATTTATCTCATATTTGCGTGATGTAATGGGGTGGATCAGGAGAGGTTCCCTATCGATTTTGGTTGCGACCCGATATTCAATATGGCCGCCAGGAAGACATCTTGGTTTTAGCATTCCGGACCATAACTCAAGAACGGAATGCCCGATTGATCTCATATTTGCATGGTTTAATGGGGTCGATCGGGGGAGGTTCCCTATCGATTTTTGTTGCGACCCGGTATTCAATATGGCCGCCAGGAAGACATCTTGGTTTAAGCATTCCGGACCATAACTCAAGAGTGGAATGCCCGATTGATCTCATATTTGCATGGTGTAATGGGGTCCATCGGGGGAGGTTCCCTATCGATTTTGGTTGCGACCTGATATTCAATATGGTCGCCAGGAAGACATGTTGGTTTTAGCATTCCGTACCGTAACTCAAGAATGGGTTGCCTGATTTATTCCATATTTGTATGGTGTAATGGGCTGGATCGGGGGAGGTTCCCTATCGATTTTAGTTGTGACCCAATATTCAATATGGCTGCCAGGAAGACATCTTTGTTTTTGCATTCCGGATCGTTACTCAAGAACAGGTGACCCGATATTCAGCGTGATGCACCAGAGCGGGGGCATACTTGCAATCGCCCCGATTGCGTTACATCTAGTTAAGTCTCCAGTTGCGTCTGCTGTTAGCCCGTAACCTGTTTATCCAAAATAAACGATCGTCGTATTTCTTTCCTTGCGAAGGACCCACGTCTGTGATCGATCGTGCGTTTCATTAGCGGCCATATCTATTCCCGTTTCCCAGTGTACTCAGCGCCCCGGACGTGGATTATTTTCAAGGACAACGATTCGTTGTCATTCCTACACCCTGCGCGTCATTCATGAGCGAAAAAAAACATCCAGGATCCGTAAACATGTTATTTCCACACAATAAATGGGCAATTCTTCGTAAAATCGCCAACGACGTCCATGACTAACATCGTTCTTCATCTGGGACGGTATTGACTGCGTCGCCTCTCTGGTGCGGTTTTCCTGGAAGCTGCTCGTTGCCATAGGAACGCTGATGCATTCTATCGGGCCGTTGGTCTTAATGGCCATGATAATAACGTGATTGATCGTGGCGAAAATAACACGGTGTTCGTCCGAGATTTTTCTTACTTTAGCCTTCGGGTGATAAATGGACAAACAACGAATATATCTCGTGAGATTTTAGGGTCGTCAGTGTGGCGCAGTGGAAACATCGGCGCCTGCCACCTCTGAGGTACCAGGTTGGATTCTCGGTCGAAACCGGGCTGCAGGTGATAGAGAGGGCGACTCACTCTCAGTGCGGGTTTTTTCCGGGCACCCCGGTTTCCTCCTGCAGTACACTAAATTCATCCCTGTTGTCTCTCGATTCAATATTTTTAAGAGATTTTAGAAAATTTGGCAGAAGTAGTTCCTCGTGGTTTGAGAATTTTGATGTAATGCACAAGGGAACTGGAACTACTCTGGTTTCCTCCTACAATTGGTAGACATACAGACAAATCTCAAATTGACGTAAATGAGAACGATCTGCACACTTCTGCCGAAATCTCAACCATAACCTTGGTCTGAAACTGCGTCGCGTCAGCTGGTTTCAGATCGAGGTTGTGGTTGCGATTTCATGGAAGTGCGCAGATTGGGAATTCGAGAATCGCCTATTGGGCTGTCAGATTGGTGCAGTGGAAATATCAACACCTGTCACCTCTGAGGTTTTGGGTTCAATCCCCGGTCAGCTCCATTGGTCACGTGATAGAGACGGCGACTTGCTTTAACTGCACCGTTTTTCTCTGGGCACTCTGGTTTCCTCCTGCTGTACATCAATTTGCCCAATGAACCCTAATGAGGAGCCCTGATACCTTAGTGGTTATCACATCCGCTCAGCAAGCGGCAGGTCCTCGGTTCGAATCCAGCCCGGGCCGTATGGGATTAATCATCCCTGGTTCTTCACGTCCGTCAGATAAAACAGTAAGCTGTGGTGCCTTGTACCTTGTACATGAAAAATTCGAAAAACGTGTCCCTCCCGTCCACGCACTCCGTAGCCGCACCCGCGTCATGGAAACAGCTAAAGCGAAATACGTTGGATCGATTTTATCCGCCCGCACACGCCTCGTGGAGAGCAGCTTAAGCCGTCAGGTGCCTTGTACCTTGTGCCTTTTACAAGGGCAAGTAAAAGACCCCATCCAAGTGAGGAACATGAGTAGCTTGAGATGGCCTCTTCCATACTTACAAGGGACAATAATGCTGTGGCTTCGGCCCTGATGGAAAAATCTGATATATATACAAATACAAATCATCGCCAATGAAACCCTCTTTGTTTATTTTGGGCCTATTTTGTGAGTCTCAAAAATCATGAAAAATGACTGATCTGGTTTCGGGCAATTTCCCCGGCCGTGATGAACAGTATTGATCTGGTCGGTCAACCCGACGGAAATTCCATCCATTTTTGGCTGGCGATCCGAAGTTTCATTACCGATCCAACGGGATGATATAAAACATGACTCGGCGTCAAATTATGGCCGGTACTTGACATTCGGGAAGAATGCGGCGGTGAGACTTGATGGCCGAAGCGATTTTTCCTTCGTTTGTTAACTGATATAATTTGGCTGCGGTTTGCCTTAACTGTCTGGCAATAGGTGGCGTTTGATAACCGTCTCCCGTACTTAAGTGCGTCTAATCAAATCTGGCAACTGCCTCGGCGAACATGCAATCAGTCTTCCTTGTGTCTGTCAGTTTTTTGATGAGAAAGGTTGCAACTAATCTTACTAATCACAACCAAGAAATTCGCCAATGTCTACGGCCAAACGGCCATCGCTACCGGACGGAACACCATCTTGCCGTCTCAGCCAATCAGTAAACACGACATCTTGCGTATTTTTTATTGCGGAAGTCACGCCAGGGGCTCCGGTCGTAGAAAATGAACGAGATCATTTGTTGTATTTTTGCCATAAATCTGACGCCGTTTGCCGCGGAATGTATTCATATCTTGCCATGGATTGGTTGAATTATGATCATATGTGTGGCGACGGTGCACGGTATTATGGGTAATTCAAGGACATTGTGGAAAATCTTCTGTGGAAACAATTCTGAACAACCAAGCTGTTTTTTGTAATTAATTAGCCTAGTGTTTATCACGTCTGCTTAGCAACCAGTAGGTCCCGCGTTCGAATCCCAGGCCATATATGGAATTAATCATCCCTGGCTCTTCAGTCCGTCGCATGGGACAGTAAGCCGTGGTACCTTGTACATGTACCTTTGCAAGGGCAAGTAAAGACCCCATCCAAGTGAGGAACATGAGTAGCTTGAGATGGCCTCTTCCGTACTTACCAGGGCCAATAATGCTATGGCTTCAGCCCTGATGGAAAAATATAATACAAATACAAACACTAGGCTTTAACAGGCAAATCCCGAATTGACAAATTTCCAGGGATATCTAGGATTTCAGAAGGGCACGGTGCAAACTTTGTGAAAAGGGCACTTCAACCTGGAAAAGGGCACTTTTCATTCGCGACATTTCTACTAACAGAATTTGAGAAGCTTGTCAGTTAAAAAGGTCTCTATAACGCCAGTCAACAACAGCCAACTTAAGCCAGTTTCTAAGGTGATACGACCAAAAG
The DNA here is from genome assembly GCA_002633025.1 of Notospermus geniculatus. Taxonomy (NCBI): domain Eukaryota; kingdom Metazoa; phylum Nemertea; class Pilidiophora; order Heteronemertea; family Lineidae; genus Notospermus; species Notospermus geniculatus. The sequence goes on along the minus strand of NMRB01000689.1, from coordinate 143,165 downwards.
GGACCATGACACAGGGTCTGGGGGGTACTAAAACCTAAAAAAAGAAAAAAAATTGTTAGGGGCATGACGGCGCCCTAGGGGGTTAAAAAGGGCACAGTGGCGCCCCCTTTTAGCGGCACGGTGCAGTGCCGCTCTAAAATGGCCTAGATATAATTCGATCTGCGCACTGGCCTTTCGAGCAGGTATTTTTCAAAAAACAAAAATGAGACGAAAATTACGCCCCGCGTAATATTTCAAGAAATTGAAACAAAGTATGTCTTGTCCTGTGGCCTTCAACGGTCGGCATTTATCAGTTAACGTCTGACTTAGCTCGGCCTCGTGGGTAATGGTCGCCGAATAAGAGGTGCATTATGGGACATGATCCCATTATGTTGCCTGATGGCCTTCATAATGGTCGCCAGCCATCTGGGTACAGCGTTGATGGGCCACTTGCCGTGGACAATTTTTCCACAGTGGAAAGCGTCTTCAGTATTAAAGGAGCTCGACGTCCAAGTTGTAAACAAACTGGTTTGTTTACAAACAGTGGCCAGCAAACTAGTTTTATTCCTTCGTGAAGGTGGCAGCACCAGTAGCGCCCCGTGATCATTAGACTGGTGCCCGGTCCAATGCAACTCACTCACAATATTCACGTCAGTACATATCACCGACAATAGGTGGCAGCACCGCAGGCGTCCGTGGATAGAGAACCAGTGAGTGAGTGTTTACAACTTCGGCGTCTAACTCCTTTAAGGAAAAAAGCATTGCAAAATTGCAGACATTTTCATCTGCTATACAGGATGGTGTAAATTTTAATGCCAGGTGACCGAAACGAAAGGGTGCTTTTCACGCCAGAAATAAATGGAAATAACGTTAGAAAAAAGAAACTTCGGTGGCACTGCTCACAGCGCCACGTCGTGACGTTAGTTCCTCCGGTTCCTCACTGCAATATGCATGGAAAAATTTGAAAATTCCAATCTACATATGTAGTATATAGTACAAAAAGCATTCATGATTTATCTTGCCTGTCACTTATACAATGAAACAGCTGATGATATATTCAGAATGATAAGAATATATTTTGTGTTTGTAAAAGTACATACATGTATATGTACTGGTATTCCACGGTGGTGTAGTGGTTCGGGTGTCCGACTAGTGGTCAGAGGGTCCCGGGTTCGAATCCCACTGGGCGTGAGACTTTGGGCAAGTCTCTTTGCCTCACCGGCCTCTCTCCACCCAGGTGTATAAATGGGTACCGGTCGGAAATGCTCAGATTGTAGCGCTGAATGAGCAGCTCATCTGAAAGGTTTCAGGATAGACCGGGGTTAACCCTTTCAACGCCGAGTTTCCCAGATAAATTGTACGCCACACTGCCAAGTTTCCGATTCCCCATTCTTGGGAAATCCCCTAATTTCGATTGGGGCGCCATCTATGAATAGCCAAACTAACTAGACATACCTTCTGCTAGGGCGACGCTGGTCGCCTACGGCAGTTTCGAAGAATATCCTGTAATTTTGATTGGGGCGCCATATGTGAATAGCCAAACTAACTGAACATACCTTCTGCTAGGGCGACGATGGTCGCCTACGGCAGAGGGGGGGGGCGACGATCGTAACCTGGAGGTGAAAGGGTTAAAATGTAGAGTCGGATGAGAACCTCTGCTGTTGTTGATATCAGACTATAAACCCCAAATTTAAACTTAAATTTTATTCAAATTAATTTCACTTATTCATAAAACAGCAGGTGGGATTTTTCATCATGAAAGAACTTGACATAATTTTGTTACACCTGTTGTGTGTTTATTGATTTTTTTTCAGAATAAATAAATGACTTGACTAGGCCCACCTGTCAATTTCAGTACTCCACTGTTCAGACCTGCCAAGGGTGTTTTATCAGCTTGCTTGAGGTCTGCTATGATTTTGCTGGAGAATGGGTCATTTTTGGGATGCAATGCTGGAGGTTTAGAATATTTCCGAACACAATTTAAGTCTGAAGATTTGGCTTGAAATTTGATGGATTTGAAGTTCATATTCGACTTCTTCGTCATCTGCATAATTAGTCACAATATGTACTCTATACCTGTTGAAGATATTGCTATCAAAAGGGGTAGACTAAGTAGAAAAACTTGGAGCTTTATGACACGCAAAATCTGACATTTCTTGAGAAAGTGATCCGAGTACCAATGTTTTGTTTCAGCTTATTAGCTAATTAGTGCGTTCTAAGACGCATCTCACTCAATTTCTTTTGACTGATGGACCCCGCAGGTGCCATCATTTTCGTCATATAACTTGTACTTTTATGGTATTTAGACATAGGCCTATTTTGTTTACAACGTCTGACCAAGTTCCAAAAATTCACAATGCCAGCTGGCCCTTAACTCGTTTTCTGGGTGGAGTATCATCGCCACCACGAGCTGCGGCAGGTTCATCATCGTCATGACCATCAGAGTATAGTAGCTATTGTGCACCAGCTTGCTGTCCGTCAGAGCTTGCCTGTGATTTGATGATTTTGGCATCAGCTGATCGTCTGTTTCGCATGATTCAAATAAGGACCGATAGATGCCTGCGTGTATTATAGTCAGTTTTGAACTGCAAAACTAAGATTTTTTTCAAGGAATTACGTTTCGCCTGAATGCGTGAGAAAACATTGACCTTGCGGGAGTGCGGGAGAATGGGTCCAAATGCGTGAGACTCCCGCGAATCGCGTGAGACTTGGCAGGTCTGACTGTTATCAGGTGAACTTGTGTCAGTTGCTGGTGTTTCAATATTTTTCATGTGATAGAGAGAGTGACTCTCTTTGACAATGCAGGGCACTCTGGTTTCCTCCTACTGTACATGTATGTACATTAATTTGGCCATCACCTCAACTATCTATGACAGTCTTCGGCTCGCTACAAGCAATGTGTGAAGAAACGACGAGTATCTGCGACCACCCATGGCTAACTTTGTCTAGGCCTGCGAGTGTTTGACCAATCAGCGACCAGTTGACAACTCGCGAAAAACTATGAATGCTATATTGCAGGTTGTTGAGGGAATATCCCAGACTTCAGATTCGCCCCTTGTCGTGGGCAAAAGTCGCCAGTGGGACCCTACTACAGTGGAACCTCTCTATTATGGACACCTCTGGGACTGACAAATGCTGTCCTTAATTGAGAGGTGTCCTGATTACAGAGGTCAAAATGAATAGAAATGGCCAGTTTGGGACTGAAATTTGGTGTCCTTAATAGAGAGGTGTCCTCCTCGCAGAGGTGTCCGCTAAGGGAGGTTCCACTGTATAAGGGTTCTTTACATTAATTGACTCTGGAAGGGGCAGGGTTAAACGAAAAACACGTAGTATAAGGTGTGGGGTATTTGGCAGTGCTGCCTCCTAGTGTAAAACTAACATCTTTTTAAACTCCTGTCATCTTCAAAGGAATTAGTTAGGACCCTTTCTGACAGATGGCAGCACTTGGTATCCCAGTGTAGGGTATTCACTGTTTGGACCCTGAGGTTAGGGTATTGTTCAATAAAATCAGCAGTGTGACAGGTTTTTAGCCCGCTTGGCCGCAAGGCCCAGCAGGGCTTATGCTGTGGTTGGGGTCATTGAGTGGTGGTCTGTCGTGCGTTAGTACGTACAGCGGTACGGCGGTACGTCCGTAAACTTTTGGTTTGTTAGCGCTCTAGCGCCTTTATTTTTTGACGGATCTTTTTGGTCTTCGGTGGGTGTATATATGGGCCTAAGATCTAGGTCGAGTTCGATTTTGAGCACGGTTGGATTCCTATTTTGGCCCCTAGGGGGCGTTTTGTGAAAAATTTCAAAGGGCTATATTTTGATAATGGTTTGAACTATTGTGTTGAAACTTTGTACTCATGTACCTCTAGGTTATAGCAACTTACACAAACAATTTCGGTGAAATCTGATTCTTGACTTTGCCACTAGGGGGCCAAAACCAAAATCACTGAAAGTGCTATTTCTCCCTAACGAAGAGATGGATTTTTGTCAAATTTTTTTCATGGGTATATCTAATAAGGATACATAAGATAGTACAAGATTTTTTTATTTGACCTACTTTTCAAGGTCACAGAGGTCAAAGTTTGTCTGGAATTACGAAATTGGCTCTTTTTGTAATGATTTGACTTATTGCTTTGAAAGTTCCATTTATATGGCAATTTGGCATGTTTGTACCTAAATGGCTTTTATGGGGTTGCTGATGATTCCCACCACCATGCTTCAAGCCAAGCGGGCACGGTGCCATTGGCACTATTTTTGGTTTAAAAGTGTGCAGATTTTCATTATTCATGTTCAGGGCCTGAATGAATAACACAAGAGAAAAATTCAAGCCCAGATGCTGTGTATTCAGAAAGGGCTACAATGTTGGACCTCAGTTTGGCCCCTATTTTTCTGGGGAGGGACAGAGTTCTAAAATGTTCCACGTTTTGAAACAGTGGATTTCTGCATTTGGTGTCATACATGTTAGACCTTGCAAAGTGTGTTGTCAGAGTGGTATAGTTCAAAAGGTGAGCTTGTCACTTCTGATGTGCGGGCTTCAATTTCCATTTGGATCCATTCAACAAATAGACATCCTGCGAAAGTCGGCCATGACAGGTGAGAAGGGGTAAACATTAACCTAGGCCTAGGGGGCCCAGTGCATTTGTACAGTTGGCTCCTTCGGCTTACCGTCTGTACAATGCACTAGGCCCAAGGTTTGTTTACCCCTTCTCTAGCGTCCAATGGAAATACCTAGTAAGTCACATTTTCGGGAAAAATGAGTTAAGCCGTAATACGTACTTACTAGGTATTGTTTCATCATAAATAAACAGCTTTTGTTTGCAAAATGTTTGCCAAAGCCTCGGAAAGACAGTATTGCACTTACTCGGCTTTTACGTCTAAGTCATCAGAATTGTGACTTACATGTACTACGTTTTTACCTATTGCAAATTCACCATGAAATCAGAGGTAAAACATAGCAAATTGCATTTAATCCTGTTGTATGACATATTTTTAATAACAAAATGTGACATACTAGGTATTTCCATTGGACGCTAGTTCTGGCCTGTCATGGCCGACTTTCGCAAGATGTCTATATGCATATAAGGTGCCTCTTTCACAGCACAAGATCCCCAAAATGTCTGTTTCCCCCTACATGTACATGACCAAGGATTGAACCCCAGGCCTCCAGGATATAAGTCCAATGTGTGACCACAAAACAATCGCAACCGCAAAGGGGCCATTCCGTTGTCTGCCGCAATACATCATATTTCTAAGACAAACCTGCGAAATTCTCATTTCGAAATTCTCGAGAATTCTATATAAGTAAGATATATAATTCCCACTCGAGTCGTAAAAACGTTGGTTTCATTCCAAACAAGTATTACATCCAGTTTTATTACAACTTCTAGCTAATATATTAAACCAAAAACACATCATGAGTCTGGCGGAGAAGTATATAAATATCCCGTCCGACGCCCAGATTCACATAAACCAGTCGTCAAAGTCGATGTTTTCACAAGAAATGTACAAGGTTTGCGACCAACGGAGGGTGAAACGGACACAATCACGCAGAATACCGCGCCACCAGTCTCATATACTTTTCAATCAATTTTGAAAAATAATGACACACTTTGGGTCTTTTGATCATACATGGAGTTGCCATGGTAACCGGAATCCATTTTAGAGTAGGGCCACTTTTCTTTATTTCTGCTGAGTGGCGAGATCGCCAGTGCTGTGAAAAAAATCCACTGTTCGTGTTGGGCAGTAGGGGGAAATTGTTCTTACGTTTGAAGCTCATGGCGATTGTTAGCCTTGGCATTTGGGGAGCCATGGTGGTGTAGTGGATCGGGTCTCCGACTAGCGGTCAGAGGGTCCCAGGTTCGAATCCCACTGGGCGTGAGACTTTGGGCAAGTCTCTTTGCCTCACTGGCCTCTCTCCACCCAGGTGTATAAATGGGTACCGGTCGGAAATGCTCAGATTGTATCGCTGAATAAGCAGCTCATCTGAGTTCTACTGAAAGGTTTCAGGATAGACTGGGGTTAAAGTGTAAAGTCGGATGACACCTCTACCGTTGTTGATATCAGACTATAAACCCAAACTTTAAACTTTATTTCCAACTCATGATGATAGGCTGCCAGCAGGGGCGGATCAAGGATTTTGGAAAAGAGGGTACATTGAAATTTGTGCGAAGTTTGCAATTTCCTGGTCGATTTTACAGATTTGTTGGCCAAAGGGGGGGGCACCGGGTGCGCCCCCCCCCTGGATCTGCACCTGGCCAGAGTGGTGCAGGGAAATTGTATTGTATTTTATTTGTATGTTTCCATCAGGGCTGAAGCCATAGCATTATTGGCCCTGTAAGGACGGAAGTGGCCATCTCAAGCTACTCATGTTCCTCACTTGGATGGGGTCTTTTACTTGCCCTTGTAAAGGCACAAGGTACAAGGCACCACGGCTTACTGTCCCATGTGACGGACGTGAAGAGCCAGGGATGATTAATCCTATGTGGCCCGAGCTGGATTCGAACCCGGGACCTGCCCTTGCTAAGCAGACATGATAACCACTAGGCTACGAAGGCCTAATGAAATAGAAATCGGGTTTCAAAGGTGAAAGACATTGCTTCCTACCAGAATCGAACCCATATCTTAGCGGGAGACATTGAAAAATGTCCACCGCTCACGTGACGCGTCTCGGCCAATCATATTCACGGATTCTCTCTCGAGGTACGATATTGAAATTTGTGCGAAGTTCGCAATTTCACTGTCGATTTTACAGATTTGTTGGCCAAAGGGGGGTGCACCGGGTGCGCCCCCTGGGATCTGCGCCTGGCCAGAGTGGTGCAAAGAAATTGTATTGTACTGTATTTGTATGTTTCCATCAGGGCCGAAGCCTTAGCATTATTGGCCCTGGTAAGCACGGAAGAGGCCATCTCAAGCTACTCATGTTCCTCACTTGGATGGGGTCTTTTACTTGCCCTTGCAAAGTCACAAGGTACAAGGCACCACGGCTTACTGTCCCATGCGACGGACTGAAGAGCCAGGGATGATTAATCCTCTGGCTGTAGCCCGAGCTGGATTCGAACCCGGGACCTGCCCTTGCTATAAAGCGGACATGATAACCACTAGGCTATGAAGGTCTAATGAAATAGAGATCGGGTTTCAAAGGTGAAAGACATTGCTTCCTACCAGAATCGAACCCACGGACCCTCGCATGAGGCATCAATCGCCAGCACTAAGGGGCAGCACGCCTTAACGACTAGGCCAAATCCCCATCTTAAAAAAGATGGTTCAATGGCCCATGTTTAAATGAGGCGTCCATCAGTACCCTGCGAGTAGTCCAACCAATCTCCGAACCAAACAGTTTTATGTTATGCGAGGCGTCGCATAAAAGGAGATACAAGTAAAGAATATATGAAATAGAAATCGGGTTTCAAAGGTGAAAGACATTGCTTCCTACCAGACTCGAACCCACGAACCCACGGTTATGAAGGCCTAGTGGTTATATATATTATCTCAGGAGTGCAAGCGCCCACTTAGGGCATTATAGCTACTCATCAAACAATATTGGACGATATTAACGATATGTAGGAGGAAACCGGAGACCCCGGAGGAAACCTACGATGTCGAGGAGATCGCCCTCTCTACCACATAAAGCGGCTTGCACGACCGGGGATCGAACCTGCGACCTCAGTGGTGGCAGGCGCCGATGTTTCCACTGCGCCACCCGGACACCCCAAGTGGTAATATCAAGAGAGGTTCGAAGGATTTTGAAACAGGATGGCACTTCAAGGGTTAAAGGAATTGAAATCACCAGCAAATACAAAAACAATCCATCACTTAAAGATAGCTACCTACAAAGATTCGATTATTTCTTAATATTATAAATTTTATCGATCCCCTGTGACTTCTCCGTTCTCTCGCAAACAACAACGCGAGCCAATTTTTTCCCAGATTCAAATCGCCAACCATCAATCACTGTTTTTATCTCCGAGTTTTATTCCCTGCGTCTGATTTTTTCCGCGTAATTACGCACATCAATAAAACTGGATTATTCCACTTTTTATAACGAGCCATTTGTGAAGATGTTTGCGGTGATTCCGCTCTCGGCGTTCACGTTCTCCCCGGGTCACCAATCAATGAATTCCGTGTCTTTGATCAACCCGCTCTTCAAAATGACTTTTAGCACGAAGCCAATAAACGTGCACTCGTTTCTGAAATGTCGCCGAGAGGTCGGCCATTTGTTTTATCCTGATCGCCGGAAAGACGTAATCTTGAGGCGTGACATTACCCCATCCGTATCCAAAGCATCATGGGTATTTTTTGAGTCATCGCCGAACGGTGTTGAACATCGGAAAGCTGTAATCGTGTTTAAAGGAGCACGGTATTGGATCTGTAATGCGTTGTTTGACTGCCGACGTAGAGGGAGCCACCTAGTGGCAGCAATACAAACTACAAACATGCATTATAAAATGTACGTAGTAAATCGGGTCAATTTGCCGACAACGTAATTAGTCCCGGGGTTGGAGAGTGGCACGGTGGCGCCGGCTGTCGGGAAAAAGTGGCTATACCGTGGTCCTTTAACTGCAGACTTGGAAATATTCCCAGCAAGATCCCAAAAGTTCTTTTGTAACTTTTTGGATCAGTGCATTTTTCTTGCAGCTAAGTAGGAGGACATACATGTATGTGACTCTTGTTGTTGAGCTTATAACACCAATTTAATATTTATCTTTTTCTCTATTTTTAGGTAGGTGACATGTTTCCTAATTTCTGAACCTGGGGTGCGGTGAGTTCAACTTTCATGTATAAGGCTCAGATTTGGCCTGTGGTGACGTCTACGTCTGTAATCAGGACACCTTCTATTAAGGACACCATTCAGTCCCAAAGGTGTCCTTAAAGGAGCTCGACGTCCAAGTTGTAAACACTCACTCACTGGTTCTCTATCTACGCGACGCCTGCGGTGCTGCCACCTATTGTCGGTGATATGTACTGACGTGAATATCGTGAGTGAGTTGCATTGGACCGGGCACCAGTCTAACGATCACGGGGCGCTACTGGTGCTGCGACCTTCACGAAGGAATAAAACTAGTTTGCCGACCACTGTTTGTAAACAAACTGGTTTGTTTACAACTTGGACGTCGAACTCCTTTAATAGAGAGGTTCTACTACAATAGGATCTGTCAGTGAGTTGACCAATAGGTGTCACTACGGCCCAATTCAATGCATTTAGGGGACCCAGTCATTCTTGATTGAGCACCATGTGATTTTCCTGTGTATTGGTCCGCTAGAACTTCGCTGCCATCTTTTGGCAATACACGCGGCTGACTGCTCCGCTCCTATTGAACCACCCTTTGTAGTGGACGTCTCCACTGAAGGACACCTCCTTATTAGAGACAGCAAAGACCTCTGTAATCAGGACACCTCTATTTTAGGACAGGAGCTCTCACGCCAAAAAGTGTCCTAGACAAATCCCAAATTGACGTAAACGAGAAAGATCTGCGTACATTTACTTCTGCCGAAATCGCAAACACAACCTCGGTCTGAAAGCAGCTGATGTGTCGCAATCCATAATTCAGCTATGGTCGACTCTGACGCAACGTCGTCGGAGTCACTGTCGTGGGGTTCTCTACCTCACGTCATTCAGTTTCAGACCGAGGTTCTGTTTGTGATTTCGGCGGAACTGCGCAGATCTGCAAATTCGAGAATCGTCTATAGACAAGCTACACCTCTGTGATCAGGACACTTCTTACTTTAGGACAGGAGCACTCAGTTCAAAAGTGTCCTTTAAAGATTGCTTCCACCTCTGTAATCAGGACACCTCTGAATTAAGGACAGCATTTGTCAGTTCCGAAGGCCTCCTTTATAAAGAGGCTACACCTCCATAGTCAGGACACGTCTCAGTTAGTAGCTTACACCTCTGTAATCAGGACACCTCTGAATTAAGGACAGCATTTGTCAGTTCCAAAAGCCTCCTTTATAAAGCGGCTACACCTCCATAGTCAGGACACGTCTTAGTTAAGGACAGTGGTCAGCTGTCGGTCCAAAAGGTGTCCTTTATAGAAAGGTACCACAACCGCGTACGGAGCCAATAAAAACTGCAACATGTGACCTTGTTGCGTTCAGGACGACATTGTTGTCGGAACCTTGAAACGTACGCACTTACCACGGACTCGGACGCAATACATCGTGAGACGCGCTTATTGTCCCGTGCAGCTACTTCCGTAATCAATATTACAACATGACTATACTGCGCTGCCGTAATTATAGAATTCGGTGCGTGCATCAAAAGTGCAGAAGTGCTATAAATTTTCCGGCGCTTAGCAACGAAGCATTTGTGCAAATCACACGCCGGCCACTCCCGGAAAAAATCGCACGGGGAAAAATTCATAAATCGCTCGTAAGATTAATCTGCGTTCGCGACAATAAATAAAAGTTAACGGCTTCCTCGACAGCGCGGTGATTAAAAAGGGTTCAAGAATTGGTCCCTGACGTTGTACAGAAGCTAAATGACCGTACTTTGTGCGTTGCCATGGTTACGGGGCAATCTCTTAGTGGACATGACTAAAATGAAGATTTTAATGGGGAAAGCGGAGCTGACGGGTTTGAATTTTGTTACACTAAACTGATATTCAGAAAGGGTTGTACAATTTAACCCCTTTCCCTTTTAACACTTTCGTTCTGCCGTGGCACTTCCTAATAGTGCAAGGACCTGAAAGTCGTGCCCTGATTTTGATAGCATCCAATAGAAAACGTGACAAACATAAAAACGTGTAGCAAAAGTAGGCGCAAGTTGCAAATGAGGAAAGAGTTAACGACCTTACAACACAATCGCTGAAATGTACGCCTCTGCAGGAACTCTGGTTTCCTCCTGCTGTACATTAATGAGGAGGGCGATATTTTTTTTATCCCGACAGGTCGGCACTACGAGGTTAGTGACCTTAGCGACGTCATTGACGTCATTTTAGGTGTTGACGTTGCGTCATGAAAAATGACCTGTACATTTTCTACAGGAATAATGAGACAAAACGTATGCTTTTATCGGTATCACATTTTGTCGTTTTAAGGAAAAAAGCAATGAAATTAAGAGAAATTTTCATCTGCTACAAGATGATGTAAGTTTTACTGTCGGTTGACCAAAACAAACGGGTTATTTTCATACGAGAAGTAAATTGAAATAACGTTAGAAAAACGAAATTTCGGTCACATTCATCAAACCAGAGTGTCCATGGAAAACCTGCGCTGTAAAAAAAAGTCGCCCTCTCTATCACATGGGTCTGACCGGAGATTGAACCTGGAACCTCAGAGGCAGGCGCGGATCCAAGGGGGCGCACCCGCCGCACGCCCCCCTTTCGGCCAAAAAATCTTTAAAATTCTGAAATTTGGAGCAACTCATTGAAATTCACCGCAGATTTCAATGTTTCTAGCACAGTGCGCCCCCTCTTTCCCGAAATCATGGACCCGCCCCTGAGAGGTGACAGGCGCCGATATACCACTGTACCAATATGATGAAAAAAATGTAGTCGTGATATGTGCGAAGTAAAACGGCAGCAGATTGTAAAATTATCAATGTGGAGCATTGGAAGTTGTGATTTATGATTGCCTGCCCAGATAAACTGGAAAAAAATTATCGATCAAGTAGGGTAGGTTGAAAAGTTCACAGCCTCGTCCAGTTGTGTTCAATGAAAGTGTTTTGTACATGTCTTTCCATCAGGGCCGCGCCATTGCATTATTGGCCCTGGTAAGTATGGAAGAGGCCATCTCAAGCTACTCATGTTCCTCACTTGGATGGGGTCTTTTACTTGCCCTTGTAAAGGCACAAGGTACAAGGCACCACGGCTTACTGTCCCATGCGATGGACGTATGTCAGGGCCGAACCCATAGCATTATTGGCCCTGGTAAGTACGGAAGAGGCCATCTCAAGCTACTCATGTTCCTCACTTGGATGGGGTCTTTTACTTGCCCTTGCAAAGGCACAGGGTACAAGGCACCACGGCTTACTGTCCCCTGTCCCATGTGACGGACGTATGTCAGGGCTGAAGCCATAGCATTATTGGCCCTGGTAAGTATGGAAGAGGCCATCTCAAGCTACTCATGTTCCTCACTTGGATGAGGTCTTTTACTTGCCCTTGTAAAGGCACAAGGTACAAGGCACCATGGCGTACTGTCGCATGCGACGGACTGAAGAGCCAGGGATGATTAATCCCATATGGCCCAGGCTGGATTTGAACCCGGGACCTGCTACTTGCTGAGCAGACATTCATGACAGTCAGAGTGGTGCAGTGCAGTGTTGGCACCTCTTACAACTGATGTTTTGGGTTCAGTTCCCTTTCAAATCAAATTGTCAGATTATGAAGATGGCGACATAAGTGATAGAGAGGATAGACTGGTTCGCGATCCCAACGTACATGTAGCTCGCGGTATATTCGGACCAGGAACCAGTCTATCCCCTGTGACGTCAGACACACAGAATTTCGTGTGTGAGGTCAAGGTCAAACGAGGCCGATACCGAACTCTTCTGCGCCTAGCGGTGAGTTCGGGATTCTAAAATACCTTGGTATCTCGTGCGTATGTTTCAAATGGATAATGCATTAGCCTCATTCTGAATGCAGCGGGTCTGGGTGACACAACCAAGACCCGCTCAGTGTAATGGCGTGCGTCCAACATTTCTCGCTTCGAGCATTCAGCGAGGTAGTGCAGCGAATGTCGGCCAGGTGGATACTCAGTGACCTATCCCAACGAGGTTTTGTACCATTAGGTACATTTCCTGCGGATAATCCGTTGAAGAAAGCGCCCTGCGACCTCATTTCGACTCCTGCAGCTTGCTGCTAGCGCTGCACACAGATGTACACGATGTAGGCACGATGTACAGGTTTGTACACACAGTGCGTGATTCACTGATGTCGCGTCATCGACGGAGCGTCCTCCCTGATATCTTAGGCCTATTTATTGCAATCAAACTGCACTGAACCTATGTATACTATGTTTAGTTTGAGGTATTTTAGAATAGAAATTAAACCCTCGGCTTCGGGTCTTGGTTGCGACACCAAACCCGCTCGGGTGGAGCAAAAATTCCGTCCAAACCTTCGGCGAAGCGCCTCGGGTTTGGACTACATTTTAGCTCCACCCTCGCAGGTTTGGTGTCGCAACCAAGACCCTCCGCCTCGGGTTTAATTCCTTAAACCAAACTGCAACTACGGTAGAGGTGTCATCCGACTTTACACTTTAACCCCAGTCTATCCTGAAACCTTTCAGTAGAACTCAGATGAGCTGCTCATTCAGCGCTACAATCTGAGCATTTCCAACCGGTACCCATTTATACACCTGGGTGGAGAGAGGCCAGTGAAGTAAAGAGACTTGCCCAAAGTCTCACGCCCAGTGGGATTCGAACCCGGGACCCTCTGACCGCTAGTCGGACACCCGAACCACTACACCACCGGGCTCCCCGTCACAGCACACACAAAGGGTTAACATTTGTAAATTCCATTCCTCGCTATTTATGGCACCCTTCCCAGGATTCCATTATCACCATGATCACTCTCAGCCAATCAGAGCGCAGCGAGGGGGCTGTCAGCTTTAACTACTAAAAAATGTCCCACACAGAGAAAACCTTGGTCGATATTTCTCTGTGTATGAAAAGGCTGTTCAAATATGCCTTGACATGCATATAATCTTCATATTTTGACAGATGCGATATATTTGCGATATATAATGATATTTTGCTGCATTTGACAGCACCTAACCCATTCATCAAACGTCAGTGTTTACAATCTACAGTTCAGAAGTTTAACGCTGGTTTATCTATTACGCGCACCCCCTCTGGAATACTTCCTGGTGGCTGTTCTCACTGTGTATTGTGTGTATAAACAAGTGTACCTCCACAGGGGGTGGGGATGGTTACGATAATCTTGCATACCAGGATATGAGGTCTTCCGTACTCTACAAGGCTACCTAGTTTACCTGTTTTCCATTCATAGTTTCACAACATGACAACATGGGCACTACTGCATGTATGGTGGTCCGTTAGGCTGCTGAACTACATACTGTAAACCGTGAAATTTTCGCGAGCGTTTTATTTTCGCGATGAGGGGTCAAAATGCAAACTTAAATGGCGCGAAAATCGCTGGGTCTTAAACATTTCTGAAGCCCAAGGGCCATTATCGCGAAATTTATTCTTGGCGAATTTGTGAAGTATGAAAATCGCGAACAATTAGCGCCGCGAAAATTTCTGGGTTTACAGTATATGTGAGCCTTACGGGCCACTCTACCCTTGTTTAGACCTACATGTAGGCCTATGTCTTTCAGAATTTACTATTAAATGGGTCACTGCCACTGGCGTAACTAAAAAATAAACACCAGCGGTAGCTTTCTGGTTGCCAAATCACTGTAAACAAAATTTGGGTGAAGTCTGTTGAGCTGTCTAAGTGGCATAGTGCAAAATTGATGCTGCCACCAATTGATGCTGTACAGGGTTCAACCCCCGGCTGAAACCATTTTGCCTGTAAAAGCTGCTGAAACAAGTTTTCTCCGTGAACTCTGGTTTCCTCCTACTACAGATAATTTCACCCAATATTGTAATTGTTTGCTGATTCTCTTTGACAGCGTATTTTCACCGGGCACTCCAGTTTCCTCCTACTTTGCCCTGTTTCCTAGAGATTGTAACGTACTTTAAGTGGCAATCCGTGGAAAATTTCAAATGTATCGAACAACTTGTGAGGGACAGATGGAATTTATTACAATTAATAGCGGTTCGTTAACATTTTTATGGAACTCATGCGAACGAATCAAAAAATATTCCAAAATTTATGACCAAATTTACCACCGTAAAATGCGAAATATTCGTCAAGTTTTTTGTTCGCGAGATATAAAACTCGCGTTATTGCAAATTTATTTGATTCCGTTCTGCGTATTTCGAACTTTAGCCAGAAAATGGCAAAAAATTGTAATTAATTCCCTTTACTCTTTTTATTCGGCGGAAATTCGCAGTGTGACGTGAACCACGCTTTTGTTGGCCGTCAATAAAAACAATGTTTATTACTGGGTCCGTATTTTATTCTGGTGTTTTTCTAGAGAAAAATAGCATCGTAAAAAGTGCTTAGTCATGTTGAAAAATGTTATTCCTTTGACCGGATTGATTGAGCGGGTCACATAAGCCGTATATTGAATTCGACGTCCGTTCATTGAAGTTGTTTTGGTCGACTTGAAACGCAGAATTTTACGCTTTACAAAAAGTGTGTCAAACGTTTTGAATATTTTATAAGAAATATTGACACAATGTGTGAATGCCAAATATGGCATGATTGAGGAGCTTTGATAGGCTAGTGGTTATCACGTCCACGTAAGCGGCAGGTCCTGGAGTCGAATCCAGCCCGCGCCATATAGGATTCCATTCCTGGCTCTTCACGTCCGTTGCATGGGACAGTAAGCCCTGGTGCCTTGTACCTTGTGCCTTTATAAGGGCAAGTAAAAGACCCCATCCAAGTGAGGAACATGAGTAGCTTGAGATGGCCTCTTCCATACTTACCAGGGACATAATGCTATGGCTTCGGCCCTGACATACGTCCATCGCATGGGACAGTAAGCCGTGGTGCCTCTTCCATACTTACCAGGGCCCGGTTGCACAAAACTCACGATAGCGCTAACTTTATGTTAAATGACGTAAAAATCCTTTGTCTTTTTACGCCATTTAACATAAAGTTAGCGCTATCGTGAGTTTTGTGCAACCCAGCCCTTGGCCAATAGACAAATCCCAGATTCCAAGATCTGTGCACTTCCGCCCAAATCGCAAACACAACCTCGACCTGAAACCAGCTGACGTGACACAATCCACGATTCAGCAATGGTCGAGTCTGACACAACGTTGTCGAAGCCACTGTCATTGAGTTCTCTGCGTCACGTCATTCAGCTTCAGACCGAGGTTCTGTTTGCGATTTCAGCGGAAGTGCGCAGATCTTTCTCGTTTACATCAATTTGGGATTTGTCTATGATGCTTTGGCTTTGGCCCTGATGGAAAAATCTACCACAAATATAAAATACGTCATTATTAGCTCTATTGTGCTCATAAATGTACAGTAGGAGGAAACCAGAGTGCCTGATGGAAACCTGTGGTGTCAAAGTCTAAACAGTCGCCCTCGCAGTCCTATGGAGAATGGGTCTGAATTGAGGTACCGTAAAGCGAAATATGTTCACAGGGAAAAATTCTCGCGAAAATCGCGAACTGCATCGGAGCCCGCCAAAATTTTTCTCCGTGAATACATTCTCCGTTGATACCCCGCCATGCGGAAAACTTTACAAAGGCCCTTCACCGCGAATATTTCTCCCCGCGAATGTGGGATTTTTCGGCCATACGCGAACATTTAGGACGCGAAAATATTTCGCTTTACGGTATACAGTAGAAGGAAACCAGAGTGCCCAGAGAAAACTGTGTTGTCAAAGAGAGTTGCTCTGTCTAACAAATGAAGAATGGGTCAGAATTGAAACACAGTAGGAGGAAACCAGAGGGCCTGGACACAACCTGGCCTGTCAGAGTCACCCTCTCTATCACATGAGGAATAGGTCCCACTGGGGTAGACACTGGGACCTCAGAGGTCACAGAGGTGATAATAGGGCAAGTTATGACCATATTTTGCTCTGATTGACGTATTCAATTTCATCAGTGGGTCGTTACAGTAAATTTTTTATGCCCTTGTGATATTTCATGATTACAAATGGGTCTCGGTCCACCGAACAGGAACCCATCAGGTAATTAGCATATTTTAAAGGAGCTCGACGTCCAAGTTGTAAACACGATATTCACTAGTCTCGGGCACCCAGCTGCTCGGTCACCCAGCCGAATCTGAGGATCGAACGTTTGTGTCGCACTACCTGCGGAACGAAACGGTTGGCTGCGCGAGACTACATATTCACTTCAGTACATATCACCGATAATAGGTGGCAGCACAGCGTGGATAGAGAACCAGTGAGTGGTTGAGTGAGTTGCATTGGACCGGGCACCAGTCTAACGATCACGGGGCGCTACTGGTGCTGCCACCTTCACGAAGGAATAAAACTAGTTTGCTAGCCACTGTTTGTAAACAAACCAGTTTGTTTACAACTTGGAAGTCGAGCTCCTTTAAGGGTAACATTCGGCAAGACATTTTAGTGAGTTTCCCCAAGAGCCAGTTAGGCCAGCTACCTCAGTTACTGAGCATGATGATTTTAAAGCCTATACTTGTACAAAAGGTGAAGGTACATTTTGTTGTGTTGTCCGAGGCCTAAGCAGCCATTGCAGAATCTCACTGTTGAAAGGGTGGTGTAGTTGAGCCGAATTAGTTAATGTCGTCCTGGGTATAACAGAAATATACCCAGGTTCAATGTCAACGCACAAAACTATACCCTGGGTATAGTTTGATCTACAAAAGTATACCCAGGATTGGATACAGCACCTGAAGACGAGATTGTTCTCGCAAATGTCACATGACCACAAGCATGACAAGTCGAAAAACAATGTTTTCAATTCATGCATTTGTCACGAACATACCGCCCAGGTATACGACAAAAGTACCAATTGCGCGCGGACCTGTTGATCACACAAGATCCGTTCCTAACTCGTACCTAGGCTCAAAACTACGGTACTGGGTACATCGAACTATACCCAGGGTATAGTTTTGTGGGATGACTTTGAACCTGGGTATATTTCTGTTACACCCAGGGGCCTGTTTCATAAAGTGACTTTAAGCTAATGGTGCCATTAACTTCAATGCATTTTCCATTTGGTTAAAGGTACCATTAGCTTAAAGTCACTTTTTGAAACAGGCCCTTGGATGACATTAACCCATTCGGCTGTAGTTGAGTAAACTGATGACCAATGATGGTCACTTGTGACAACGCCTACTTTTGCTGGAGTGGGTCGCATTTGCACTTTACGGCAATCAGCCAAGGTACATGTATTATGTAAATCCCATCCCATTTTCATGAAACAATAACTCAGAAAGTCGTCTCGGAATATTTTGCAAATTTTCGACCCCCAAGCGGGGTCTTCCTTACGCGCTATGTAGAAGAGATCCCAGATTTTCATGAAACACACACCTATTATGTAATATTATTTTTGTGATAAAAACTGTAAAAGCGCTTGATAAACATGTTTATTTTCTGCATAAACACTTCTGCTATTGACCCAGTTTTTTATGAGTTCTTAGAAACCCCTCTCATGACATAATCCTCCTCTACACCCCCATAACAACACTTTCATGATTACATAATAATGACTAACACCAAACAGGTATTACATAACATACACACATGAGGCAATTTTTAGGTTATATGTGTAATATAGGGTAATATGTGTTGAAGGCATTTTTTGGGTTGGCAGTTGGTGTGCAGACCGTAGCTGAGAAAGCTCAAGGATCACTGGGTTTTGCTCTGGATATTTTGGGGGAATTTTCAGGGGTAAGTCTTCTGGGACCTTTTCCCAATTTCACTTTTTTCTTATCAACTCGCTTGTTATTAAACCCTCTTGTTAATCCTCATATTTACATGTGCTACTCTGTATATAGCTTGCCCTCTCCATAAGTTTTCATACCTGATGAAGACACAGTAAGTGTCGAAAGCTTGTATCGGGTCCTCGGACCAATAAACAGTTGATCTACAACAAGGTGTTACACTCATTTTTTACGTTTTTCTTATCAAGAATTTGTGGCTGTATTTTATTGATGTGGGTGGCTTTCTTTATCCAGATTTTGCTGTGGTGAATAGACAAGTTGCGAAATTACATGTAGCAGCCGCCATGTTTTTTATGGACTTTTTGCCATTGCTTGGGTTTTTCAATGGGATTTTACACTGTCAGAGGCGTTCAAAAAAAGAAAGGTCATACAGTAAGCCACTAGAATTACATAAAGATATTTTAGCAAGCAAGCAGCTAATAAAATATATAATATCCTGCTGCGAATACGTCTATAATTCTTGATTCGCGAACATTTCCGGCCGCGAAATTATCTTGCTTTACAGTACATGTAACATGCATTGACAAATATCTTGGGCAATCTAGTGTAGGAGGAAACTGGAGTGCCGGTAGAAAACCAGCCCTGTCAAAAAGTTGCCCTCTAGCACAGAAGGATGGTTCTGATGGGAGTTGAACCTAGGACCCCAGCAGTGACTGGCGCTTAACGTTTCCACTACACCATCTGACAGCCTCACGTGTTATACAAAATGTGCGATTGTATGTAGTCGGCTTAAAATGCAGCTGTGTGTTATTCTGGGTCACTCGGATCAATTCATCGTAATTGTTCGCATACAATCTTATAGAATCCTACCACCGCCATTAAATGAATATTTCGGATTATCGCAATATTGTCCGACGGATCTTTTCATTGAAAAAACAATCCCATGACTCATTTATATTTTACCCATCATGCATATCAATAATTGCGCCCGCAATAAAATCGTCAGCGGTTATTTTTCAACGCTGGCCGGAATTGTTAATCAGAATTCTCATTGTTCAGATGAAGGTTATTTCAGAAAAAATCGATGCCTGTTTTGCAGTGTGATTGATTTATTATACGTGTTGCTACGTACAATGTTTGTTTTTCATGTGGTTGAAACGCTGCGTCCGATATGCAGTTTATGGACGAAACTCCGGTCAATGTTTGCAGAGAGCTCTGCACTGTGTATTTGTGGTGTAGTGTTGGAGTAAAAAGTAGTGTCAGAGAGCTCAGGGGTTCGATTCCAAGCCAACTTTTTTGCCACTTTGAACTCGCAACTGGTCTGAAAGGATCAAGTGATGCGCTGAATGAGCTGCTCCTTGAGTTCACCAGAAAGGTTTCTGGAGAGACTGGGGTAATAATAATGTAAAGCACTTTGACATGTTTGAGACTGTGAGTGGAAAGTGCTTTGAGACTGTATTACAGTAAAAAGCGCTTTGAGGCAGTATTACAGTGGAAAGTGCTTCGAGACTGTATTACAGTGGAAAGTGCTTTCAGTGGAAAGTGCTTTGAGACTGTATTACAGTGGAAAGTACTTTGAGACTGTATTTCAGTGGAAAGTGCTTTGAGACTGTATTACAGTGGAAAGTGCTTTGAGAC
>NMRB01000689.1:102563-114357 GCA_002633025.1 Notospermus geniculatus | reverse complement strand
GTGGCCCTGGGCACTGCCCTCTTTACCAAAGTCCGGGATCTGCCCCTGTCCTAGGCCTGTATCCAAAACTTGCCCCACAGATTTGCATCCGCGACAATAAATTATATTCTTTTGCAAAAAATTCTGCCAAAATTCCCAATTTCTATCCCGTAGGGTGACGTGAAAAATTTTCTTGAATACCTTGTATGGGCAAACTTGAAATATGAAAAAAATATTAATACACTGAAAACCCTGGATATGATAGGCCTACTTTTAACCCGTTAACTGCGTTGGACGTCATACCACATGTAAGACAAAATCCAGGAAACCCCCGGCAACACTGGGGAACTCAAGGAGCAGCTCATTCAGCGCATCACTTGATCCTTTCAGACCAGTTGAGAGTAGAAAGTGGTGACTCGGCCGGGAATCGAACCCGTGACCTCTCACTGTTGAGTCCGACACTAAACTCCACCACTCCACCACTGCCTGAATCAGGGTCTCTGCTAGAAATTTTTTTGAGGGTCCTAAATTCTTCGAAATCAGCAAAATTAAAGAAAAGTTAAAGAAAATGGCCCTTTTCTGTTAGTTTGAGGTGGGCACTAGCCTTAGTACCCTCTGGTCGAAAAAAATGCCCATATTGTATAAGCCAAAATAACACTCCAGAAAATTTTGTAAGGGCCTCAGAGGGTCTCAAAATTCATAGATTTGCTCAGGCCTTGGAAGGGTTGAATTTAACTCGTGTGGGGCGTATTAAATTCAGGAGTGTTGTAAGAATTTCATGAATTTGGATTGAATGAGTTTCTGTGGCCTGAGTTCGCGTGTATTTATAGCTGATCTTTTTATAGACCGATTACTTCACTGGAGTTTGTCTGACTGCCTTTAATTTTACAATATTTTCTATAAATAACGAATGATTACATGAACCCTTCGTGAACCTTACGGGACAAAAAAGAGCTGTGATAAAAAGGGACAAAATGGACCAAAAATACAGGGTCACGAACTCTATGTCAAGTGACATTGAATGCTGATTTTGTTTTGGGGATTTTCATATTTTGCACCCTTTTCATCTGTTTTTAGTTCACCCCAATTTGAAGTTTTCAAAAAGGGGGTATTTCTAAAATTGTGTGTGAATGTTGTCTAACCCTGAGGCTGTTGTACCGAGTTACGTGGGAATGCATATTTTAAGTCTTGTCTTTTTGAGAGTCTACAGTATAACCATCAAAATGTGCTAAAATAAAAATCATACCTGCTTCTCCTGAAAATGAAAATAAAATGGCTGTTAGGTTTTCCTTTTGATTTTAATCTGAAATGTACGGTACCGGTACAATAAAATCATCATTTTTCACTTGTGTAATATTGTCCAAAAGTTGTACCTATAATTGAGAATCTTTTGAGAGTTTTACAAATAATTTTGTCTTGAGTAGCCCTGATAGCCGAGTGGTTCCGAGCAGCAGGTCCCGAGTTCGAATCCAGCCCGGGCTATATGGGATTTCATTCCCGGCTCTTCACGTCCGTCGCATGGGACAGTAAGCCGTGGTGCCTTGTACCTTGTGCCTTTACAAGGGCAAGTAAAAGACCCCATCCAAGTGAGGAACATGAGTACATGTAGCTTGAGATGGCCTCTTCCGTACTTACCAGGGCCAATAATGCTTTGGCTTCAGCCCTGACGGAAAAATCTAATATAAATACAAAGAATTTACATTTCAGTGTGTAGGCCTACTCTGTTTACAATGAAGCGCTTACATGTCGGACTATATGGTGCTTTTCACTGAAGCACCAGCCTCAAAGCGCTTCACGTTATTGCCCCACCTGGTGAACTCAAGGAGCAGCTCATTCAGCGCATCACTTGATCCTTTCAGACCAGTTGAGAGTAAAAAGTGGCGAGTTGGCTGAAAATCACACCTGTGACCTCTTGTGCAATGTTCAAACACTACGCCACCCAGTGTTCTCCACACCAGTTAAAAAAGGGCGGCCCGCCCCTCTTAAAAATACCGACGGCAAAATCTGCCCCTCTTAAAAACGCCCCTCTTAAAAATTTGCCCTAATATTTATGATTTAGATCGCTCAATTATGCATCTCAGATGCTCAGAAAACGCATCTCAGAGCACATAAAATCCAAATTTCGCTGGGGAAGGGCTCCCAGATCCCCCGCCAGAAGGCGCCTTGCGCAGTGCCTTCGGCACCACGCCCACTGCCGCCCCTCTTAGATCAAAACCCGTGGAGAACACTGCTGGGGAATTCAAGGAGCAGCTCATTCAGCGCATCACTTGATCCTTTCAGACCAGTTGAGAGTAGAAAGTGGCGAGTTGGCTGAAAATCACACCCGTGACCTCTCGACCTCTTGTCCGATGTTCAAACACTACGCCACCACGCAACTCCAATACAGTTTGCATAGGCCTACCCGGTATATATAAAAGGCCTTGGTGTAATGAGAACAAGCCTACTTGTTCATAAGTATCAGAATAGCCAGCCACTTGCCCGCTGCCCACACAGTCAAGTGGCCAATTAACAATATTGATGAGCGCTATTATTGACCTTGACCTCTAGCCTTTTGATAAACACCCGATAATAATTTTGCACTAAAACGATGGCATACATTGAGATAGATCGACCTGTCCCGGTAATTAATGTAACTTATATTGAAAATAAAATGAAATGAAACCGTCATTAAGTTTAACCCCCTTTTCTCCAATATTGCTCTACTTTCTTTTTATTTTTTTCTCGTTGCTTGTGGTAAACTGTCATTTTGTACTTCCAGTAGGCCCGGGGAAGGTGCCATCAACACCAACACCATGGCCCAACCCCAAAAGGGTTAATATCTTTATCTGAAACAGATGTGTATTTTTAAATCAATCCAGATGTCGTATACATATAGAACCTGTTTTGTAGAAATTTAGGCCTAGAAAGAGAGGCCTAGCTCGATTGATTATAAAAACAGCAGCTGTGGTCTTCAAAGTTCATCGCCCTCATGCTCGCAAAAGTTCTGTTCAATACATCTCTGGATCTCTCTCAAATTTTGCCTTGTTGGGCTGAGATTTCGGAAATATACTTCCAAATGTTCTGAGATATCGGAAATATACTTCCAAATGTTCTGAGATATCGGAAATATACTTCCAAATGTTCTGAGATATCGGAAATATACTTCCAAATGTTCTGAGATATCGGAAATATACTTCCAAATGTTCTGAGATATTGGAAATATACTTCCAAATGTTCTGAGATATCCAGACTTAGGGAGAAATCTCCAAGAAAAATGCTCCAAAACATCTATCTGTGAATTTCTGTCTTAAATTTTGCCAGGTAGATATAGTTTGAGAAGTATAGTTCGGAAGTAGGCCTATACATGTACTTCCAAATTTGGAAGTATGCTTCTGAATTTTCAGTGATTTTCAGACTTCGGGAGAATTCTCTAACGATTTAGTTCCAAAATACCCCACTTGGAATCTTTGATCTAATTTTGCCATACAGGACAGGGCTTGCAAAATAAGAGTCCGGAAGTAGAATATGTAGCCTACTTCCTTATGTTCGGAAATCTCCATACTTTTTGACAATTCTCCGACATTTAGGCAACGTCAGATACTTCCTGGTGTAAAGTATACGGTACATGTCTTTTCCGGAAAAAAATTGTAAAATATGCTAATTTCTTAAAAAGGAAGTCGAAAACTAGTCACATTCACAGCGACATGAACTTCCTATCCGAGAATTTTCCGAAAAAAATACCTGGCCCAGTTCTGTCAATTTTTACTTGGGAGAAACATTCATGACGTGCTTTGCCAAAAATTGAAATATTATAAAATGAAAAGACACATGCTGACGGCCAGAATATGGTATATTACATTGACTGGCATACGTGGGAACAGCAGGAGGAAACCAGAGTGGCCGGAGAAAACTTGTGCTGGCAAAGTAAGTTGTTCGATAGACGATTCTCAAATTAGCAGATCTGCGCACTTCCGCCAAAATTAAAACCTCAACCTCGATCTGAAACAGCAATGGTCGACTCTGACGCAACGTCGTCGAAGTCACTGTCGTAGGGTTCTCTGCGTCGCGTCATTCAGTTTCAGACTGAGGTTGTGGTTGAGATTTCAGCGGAAGTGCGCAGATCTTTGTCGTTTACGCCAATTTGAGAATGGTCTATCACATGAAGTAAACCGATCGGAATATTAGCGTAGGAGGAAACTGGAGTGACCGGAGAAAACCTGTGGCTATTGAACCTGGAACCTCAGAGGTGACAGGCCAATGTTTCCACACTGCACCACTCTGACAGCCAAATAAAGTCAAATATTGCACCGTATTAAAAGGGCAAAATTCAGGTTGTAAAGAAGTGATTGAAATGTAAGGCTTGATTATTGATTTTTGAATTAGATTAAATAGGCCAATGTACGAATATCTCCGTTTATTGACCCATGTTTTGACCAAGTTTTCTGAACCATTAAATATCGGCCTACTTCTGTGTCACCGGACAATGTCCTACCCGCTGTCAAAAAAAACCTGTTCAATCCTGTTCATGAGATTTCTATTCACTGATTTTGCATAATTGGACCAAACCCTAGCTTCATATTGCTATCCTGTATACAATTATTGGCCCGGTCGCTAGGCCTAAAATGTGACGTTGAACTATGTTATTTTGGGGTCACATTGGGTGAATAGATGAAAAATTTCCATAAAGCATGACATAGGGTCAAAATTTTCATACATTTTTTGGGGAAATTCAGTGCTATGAAGGGCCTAGACCCACATTTATGCCTGTTTTAGCTTTTTCAGAAAGTTCGATGAAAAGTTTGACCCCGTCACGGCGGGTGTTAGTAAAAATTTCTTTGGGCTGTCAGAGTGGTGTAGTGCTTGTCAAATCGTGCGTTGTGGGTTCAATCCATTTTGCAGCAACTACGTTTTCTGCCAGAGTGGTGCAGTGCAAATATCCATGCCTGTCGCCTCTGAGGTGCTGGGTTCAATTCCCGGTTGCTACATTCTTCATGTAATAGACCGTTCTCAAATTGACGTAAACAAGAAAGATCTGCGCACTTCCGCCGAAATTTCAACCATAACCTCGGTCTGAAATTGAATGACGTGACGCAGACAGCCGAGTGACAGTGACGTCGACGACGTTGCGTCAGACGCGACCATTGCTGAATAATGGATTGCGTCACGTCACCCAGATTCAGATCGAGGTTATGGTTGAAATTTCGGAGGAAGTGCGCAGATCTGGGAATTTGAGAATGGTCTATAAAGAGAGAGATACATGTATCCAAAAAACAGCACAAAAACGACACACAGTATACAATAAATCGGAAAGTCGTCTCCGAATATTTCGCAAATTTTCGACCCCAATCGGGGTCGTCCTCAGGCGCTTTGTAGAGGGGATCCCAGAGGTCACCACTGGAATCTACATAGCGCCTGAGGAAGACCCTGATTGGGGTCGAAAGTTTGCGAAATATTCGGAGACGACTTTCCAATTTATTGTAACAGAGAGAGAGGATTCTTTGGTAGATGTAGTGCAGGTTTTCCCCTGGCATTCTGGTTTCCTCCTACATGTACACGCTGGCCTACTGTACTTTACAATGATTCATCCAACATTATCTACATGTACAGATGAATGTCCTACATGTAATATGTCAGGGATTGAAACAATTTTCCAAATGCAAAAAATTGTTGGTACGGTAAATTTTGAAATACGGTAGCGTCAATGTCACGATTTGGGTCATGAATATTGAAAACATGATTTTAAATAAAAACTAATTTCCTGGTGAGGGATGTTTATATAATCACTCACAGTGAACACAGGTCAATGACAATATCATTTCTGTCACTGTCACCTTTTCGAACTACATGTATGCATCGCATCTGCTGGCGACATGGACATTTTTACGTGATGGGACACGGGCCTACATGTACTTGGTTTTCTTATGTGAGGGCTTGGTGTGCGGCAACCAGAACATGCTAGGCCTACTTTATTCTTAACATTGGAAAATAACCTGAAAATCTGGCACTAACTCTTTCAAATCGTTTATGAAAATTACAAAGAAAAAATAGTTATGAAAGGCCTTGTATTATGATATATTATGACATGTCCACGGACTGAGGGCCAAGGAAAATGTGCTATTCTTCTGATAGAATTCACCCGTTCCACTTCACTGATAATATCATGCGATTTTTCTTGCTATAAACACCACTACGAATTATATCAAAGATTGTAACTCCGTGAATAGGCGCAGTGGTCTAAATGCGTATGTACTTGTTCCACAAATTCGTTTACTTTTGCAAAAATTCAGGTCAGGGAGTGTCATCCAGAACAATACCAGAAAATACATGGAAATTTTGACCCCTTTTGAAAAAGGTCATTCATGTTCACAACTAAAGTCAAGTACAAAGTTGAACCTTTCTATTAAGGACAGGTTTGGACTTATTATGGTGTCCGATTAGAGAGGTGTCCTGATTACAGATGTCAAAATGGACTGATTTTTGGCTACTTTTGGTGTCCTTATTAAAAGAGGTGTTCAGTGAGACAAGCCTGTTTTTGTATACAACATCACAGTGGAACCTCTCTATTACGGACACCATTTGGACTTGCAGATGACCTTAATTGAGAGGTGTCCTGATTACAGAAGTCAAAATGAATGGAAAGGACCAATTGGGAATTTGCTTTGGTGTCCTTAATAAAGAGGTGTCCCCCTTACAGAGGTTTCTGCAGTGGGAGGTTCAACCTCTCTATTAAGGACACCTTCGGGACTGACAAATAGTGTCCTTTGAATTGACAAGTGTCCTTAGGCCTATTACAGAGGTCAAAATATACATGTATAGAAATAACCATTTTGGGACTGAACTATGGCATCTTTAATACATGTAGAGGTGTCCTCCTTGCAGAGGTGTCCGGTCCAATGTGGCACTTGTCTTTATTAAAGGGGTGTTCACCTAGGTAAGCCCACCAGGGGCCTGTTTCATAAAGTGACTTAAGCTAATGGTACCTTTAACGAAATAGAAAATGCATTGAGTTAATGGTACCATTAGCTTAAAGTCACTTTATGAAACAGGCCCTTGGTTTGATAAAATATTACAGAGGGCCTTCTATATAAGAACCTAAGGACCTACCATGAGATGATAAATGGTGTCCTTAATTGAGAGGTGTCCTGATTCCAGATGTTAAAAATGAATGGAAATACAGTAGAACCTCACCTAAGGGACACCTCAATACAGTGGACACCTCAAGATTATGGACAGATAAGTCCAGTCCAAAATTTTCCAGTCCAAAATTTTCCAAAGACTGGTTTCTGTTATTGATGGAGTTTTAATACTGCGGACACCTCTCTATTACGGACAGCTGAGCCCAGTCCGCAATAGCGAAGTTCTACTCTACACAAACTTGTTCAGTTACACAATTAAAAAATATTTCCATAGAAGCTGTAATAATTCGTTGAATTTACCAAATTTAATATTACCGGTATACTATTTCTTGGATGACAATAAATTTGCAAAAAGATCATTTACATGTATTTTGGTTGAAAAATAGTTGGATACTACATGTACATGTAAAAACTCCGGTGACGTTCTTAGAATTGGACCCTAAGACCTCACAGATGGTCAAAATCGTCTTTTTTCCGTTCCATATTTCAACAATTCGTCATTTCCACCACTTGAGTCTATTTTTAGATTCCACCGATTCAAATTCGTCCGATTATGCACGGGATTACAATTCTTCATCTGTTCGGCGTATAAAATGAAATTTGATATAACAAAACCAACGTAGAGAAAACGGAATAATTCTGTTTATAGAAAGATTTTTGGCCGATAAAGAGAGAAATCGTTCGTGCCCGTAGGCGATTTTTGTTATTTCATGTTTTGTCTCATTCAGGCCAAATAAAAAATTAGTTGTGCTTCTGGTACATGTATTAACCATATTTTTAAAAAATTCAAAATTCCGTACAGTTTCATTGCTTTCCTCAAAAGTCATCTACAAATCGTTGTTTTTGGCGAAGAAAAAAAAACACAAAATTATTATGCTAAAAAAATCATCACAATGTAAAAAATTCCTAACCCACCTGACCTCTGCCTGGAGTAGCTTGAGATGGCCTCCTCCGTACTCACCAGGGCCAATAATGATGGCTTTGGCCCTGATGGAAAAATCTGATACAAATACAAATACCTCCATGCCAGCATTCAGCACTGGGCCTATTCCTCATGTGATAGAGAGGGTGACCCTCTCTGACAGAATTTTCTCTGGACACTCTGGTTTCCTCCTGCTGTAAATTAATTTGCCCATATTGCCCATAGACCTACATGTAATAGTACCATATTTGCAGCTTTGGATTCAGTACCGGTACCAGTATTTCGTGCTTTACTAAGAGGTGTCCTGATTATAGAGGTAAGTTCAAAAGAAAAGCATTTGAAGAGAATATAACCGAAAAAGGCCAAACTGGGGTTGAACCCACAACCTCAGAGGTGACAGGTACCATTATTTGCACTACACCATTCTGACTGCCTCACAAATGGCCAACAATTTGGAAGCTAAATTTCCCGTCCCATCTTATAACAGAGGTTCACTTTTAGATAAAACATAATGAGGACGTTTTCAATGAAGTTTGACTAAATTTAGTGAAGTTCAGATGAGATGAAAACCGCTTCCGACCAGTTTAAATACGGATATAAATCCGACACAAAAAAATCGCCTTTTATTCCCAATTTTCAAAATTGCAGCTGCATCTAAGTTGAGACCGTCGTTCAATAGTGCATAATTTTGCCCCCTCCTATCTGGAAACAAGGCGACCCCTTGTTCGTCCTGAAAGGCCCAATTCAACCCCTGTTGTCGTCAGTATCAAAACAGAATCTGCCGGTTTTATCAAGGGTGAAAAAAGCATCATTTCCCACCCCCAGACAAAGAGAACAATTCTTTACCCCCAAAACCCTTTTCAATAAATTTAAAACATCAGCGAATGACTCCCTTTTGCGAGTACAAATGGAGGACTTTTCAGGGACGAGAAAATAAAGGGATTATTATATTTCGTTGAGCGAGGAAAACTTGAAGGTCACATGAAGGTCATATTGTCGTTTGTCTGTTTTTGATGCGGCTCATCAAACCGCGCAACTCTACCGTGATTTTTTATAACGATGTTTCTGCCGTTTAGGAAGGGGCGACATATGCGGTGCGGCCATTTTAAGGGCAAGCGGGACTCGACGCTGGGTTTGTCGTCCAGGAAATGGGATGATAGCTCTTGTTTAGCAAGAATAACAGGGATAGGTTTTGAGTGGCGTAGGGTGGGGCCCTTCAGTCGCGACTTAGTGCCAGTAATGAGGGGGGGTTGGAGGTATTTTCTGATTTCTATAGGGGTATGAAGATCAGAATTCGACCCGACGATATTTTAGGCTCTCAAGGCCAGTGTGGAAATTTTTACACATTTTTTCCAGAAAAATTTTTGTGCCAGAATTGCTGGTTTAGACCAGGTCGAAAATCGCCAGAGTGGCTGACTGGGGTTGTCAAGTTTGTCAACTCTCAGATTATCAATGTCTTTCAAATGTCGACTCTCAGATTATCAATGTCTTTCATTGTCGACTCTCAGGTTATCAACATGATCAATGTCGTTCAAATGTCGACTCTCAGATTATCAATGACTTTCAAATGTCGACTCTCAGATTATCAGTGTCTTTCAAATGTCGACTCTCAGATTATCAGTGTCTTTCAAATGTCGACTCTCAGATTATCAGTGTCTTTCAAATGTCGATTCTCAGATTACATGTATCAATGTCGTTCAAATGTCGACTCTCAGATTATCAATGTCTTTCAAATGTCAACTCTCAGATTATCAATGTCTTTCAAATGTCGACTCTCAGATTATCAATGTTGTTCAAATGTCGACTCTCAGATTATCAATGTCTTTCAAATGTCATCTCTCAGATTATCAATGACTTTCAAATGTCGACTCTCAGATTATCAATGTTGTTCAAATGTCGACTCTCAGATTATCAATGTCTTTCAAATGTCAACTCTCAGATTATTAAAGAGACATGCCCAAAGTCTCACGCCCAGTGGGATTCGAACCCAGGACCCTCTGACCGCTAGTCGGAGACCCGAACCACTACACCACTGGGCTCATTTCTGCTAGAGGGGCGGGTCTAACCTAACTGCACTAGTGCACCAACACAACCAACTCAAAAACACCATAAAAATATTGATTGGCCATTTATACCATGAAAAAACGTCCGCACAATCCATAGCGGATCCCCCAATGCCAAAAGCTCGTTAAAAACATTTCCAAGAATTGCTCTCAACTCGTGATGAATTGTTTACACATGACAAATTGGCCAGGCTTCGACATTGATCTCGCGCGCTTCATCCCACGCTTGGATTCATTCAACGCGCCGTAGTCGAAGCACGCAGTCCAAGTACTCCAAGCACGCCAATGAATATTCGTGTTGAAACCACTTGATAACTATACAGAGCAATATTTTTCAAGGTCTTTTACATTCTTCACGTCAATATTCAGAATTGTGTTTATTTTATGATTAGGAATATTGTCAGCCATATTTTTATTAACCCTCTAAACTGGGTTGCTGATTATTAGGCCAATGAAATTACATTTATAGTTTCTGGTCACCGCCCGCATGAGATTTTGGCCCCTCAGCAAAAAATTTCATTATTCCAAAATTTTCATTCTTTTCAAAAAAATGGCAAAAATCAGCCACTGAGCTGCTTAATCCCACCACTTTCAAAAAGCCCACGCAGCTTGTATGTCATATTTACAGGTACCAACTCTCACACAGCACAAATTACCATTTCTGAATTGATTTTCATTTTAAAAAAACACATTTTGGGCATAAAATCAGTTTGTAAAATGCCAGTTAGTGTAGCAGTGTTATATCTAGGATTTGAGAAGGGCATGGTGCAAACTTTATGAAAAGGGCACTTTAACCTAGAAAAGGGCACTTTTCATTCGCGACATTTCTACTAACGGAATTTGAGAAGCTTGTCAGTTAAAAAGGTCTCTATAACTCCAGTCAACAGCCTATTTAAGCCAGTTTCTAAGGTGATATGACCAAAAGGGACCATGACACAGGGTCTGGGGGTACTAAAACCTAAAAAAAAAATTTAGGGGCACGACGGCACCCTGGGGGGTTAAAAGGGCACAGTGGCGCCCCCTTTTAGCGGCATGGCACGCTGCCACTCTAAAATGGCCTAGATATAACCCTGCATGTACATGTATCAGCTTGGATTATAACCATAAGATTCTATTGAAAGATATCGATTGACCGGACTTTTTTTTCCAAGTCCACTATGACTATTTATAGAGTGGTCCAGCTGTTCAATACTAGTTGCGGTTTTATTCAAATCTATCGATCGCCTTATAGCGTAGTACACGACATCTGTCAAGTACGGACAATACTTTTGTCATTTCACCATTGTTGGCGTGTCGATTTCAAAGGCCTGCTGGTGACCCTGGGTTCAGCTGGGGCCAAGGAAAATAAAAGGTTTATTCATTGCGAGCGTATTTAGAACACAATCAGTCGCTTTTTATCTGAGTCCCATCCTGGAATTTGTATTCTATATATATATTTTGTTAATACTTGTCAGTTTTTCAGCGCATAGGCAAAATAAAATAGCAGTGTATTCTGTCAGATGGAAAATTCGCGAGATGAAATAGTTCCGTTTACAGCAAAACTTCAATTTTGAATTTTTAAAGAAAATTTTCAGAGTTGGGAGCCCAAAATACGACATTATTAGCTCAATATACGATATTGGGTAAATTGTTATAGTAGGAGGAAACCGGAGTACCCACAGAAAACCTGTGCTGTCAAGAAAGTCGATCTCTCTGACGGGGGGGGGGGGGGGGGG
>NMRB01000689.1:73506-101707 GCA_002633025.1 Notospermus geniculatus | reverse complement strand
CTCCACCAGCGCTAATTTGCTAACCCATTATCAGATTAACCGACCAAACTGAGAAATTAACACCACATCGCACTCCTACAGTTGTGTTGCTCAGTCCCAAGCCAACTGCCAGGCCAACTGTAGGAGTGACCGTCAGTATAATTCCTCCAAGGAGTGACTGACCTGTCCCCGTAGAAGCTTTGACTTTTTTGTCTCCCAGATCAAGTTGGCACATGGGCATTCGAATTCAGATCGGGTTCCGCTGTACACTGTAAGCGGACGGAAAATCGAACTTGGCATTGATTATCGTGCATGCGGTAATACATGCAAGTCCACTTCACGTTGGAGTCGACGTAAGTACGAGCACCTTCCTGGTGACAATCATGCAGCCATAAAATAGAGGGTGCCCTCGTCGCGTGAGCGGACGTCTCGACGCATCTTGACATTAGGCAAACGGATGCCGGTATTGATTACGTCCGTATTGTTCGCTCTCGACACACCGTATTAATACAGGTAGGCATGGTAGGCTACATGTACGTTCGATGCTGAGTTCGGCAGCAGCGCCGTTCGTCAATCGTACGTCTATCACTGATCCACGAGTGTCCTTCGGCTTGAGGTGAGTGACCAGCCGGGTTCCTTTTGATCGTATTCTTACCATCAATCACTTCAATGCCGCAAGGCTAGGCCTACTTTCACGACTTTTCGGCCGTTCCGTCAAAGTCGGCCGATAAAAACGACTCCCAACTCATCAAGTCCTCGTAGCCGATCACCACAGAGCAATATTTCGGCCTGGTAGATAGGTTCTAGAGCAAGTTTAATCCCTCCCGTGGCAGGAGGCCGACGGACAGAACGACCCCCGCATGGACAGCGTGAATGAAGGGTCTTTTATTGCAGAAGGGAAATCTTGTTATGTCACATAATACCCTTCAAACCATTGTTCGCCTTTGACTATTAAACACCATGAGCCACGACTGAAGCTAATCGGCCGTAGGCAAGGGATATGGAATGTCGAGTCCCAAATACATACAGCGCCTACATTGAGACCATGGTCGCCGCAAGAGCACCGACGAAGTCGATGTCGTTGAATTGTGTCAACAAGCTACATTGACAGGGCAAGAATACCGTACACCAACTGGTACATGTACATATTTGTCGCACGTTCACTGTGTGTGGAGCACTCCATGCAGTGGAATTGAAGGTGTTCCTCTTTCATTTTTTGTGAATTGTCCAAGGACTGCAGGCCCATTCAATGGAAGAGAAGTGCATCAAACTGGGTTTCTAAGCAATTCTCACTCTTGCTGACTTTAACATCTTCTCTTTCAGTTTCAAAGCCTCAAGTTGACGTGACGGTAAGTTATCAGCATGGCGACGAGAAGATCGTGCAGGAAGCTGGTCTGGTTGATAATGAGCGTCTGTATGGTGATCGTCACCTTTCGAGTGTTGCTGTCCCTTGGGTTTATCTACATCGAGGACAACATGATCTTCGTCGAGAACTCCATACCACTCCCCTATCCTCCACTCACAAAGACCATGACAGTACCGAAGATAATCCACCAGACGTGGAAAAAATCGGATACAATTCCGAAAAAATTCTCGTTATGGATTAAATCGTGGCGGAAGAATCACCCAGATTGGCAATATTGGTTCTGGACCGATGAGGACTGCTTACGTCTTATTCGAGAACGATATCCAATGTTTCTTGAACTTTATAACAGTTACCCAGCGAACATCAACCGAGCTGATATCATTCGTTACTTCATACTTTATGAATTCGGTGGTATTTATGTGGATTTGGATGTGGAGAGTACCAAACCTCTGGATGCATTGCTCACGAAAGAAACCTACAGGCATTGTTTCTTGAGTCAAGAGCCGGTGGAACATGCTCGTTGGGTGTGGGGCGTTGATTATATCGCGTGCAATGCTGCGATGGCTTGTCGCAGACGACATCCTTTCTTCGCCAAAGTTCTCGAACAACTGAAGTTCCAGAAGGGAACATCACTATTCGTGTTCGTCAAAGCCAATCGCGGTGTAATGTACGCAACAGGACCGATGATGATAACGGACTTATACAACAGGTACAACGACTCGATTACGCATCTAGATCCTTCAAATCAGATACATTTGGTACCACCACATTACTTCTACCCAACCGTTGACCCGAAGGTGATGAAAACGGTGAAGAGTTGGTGNACATTTTACTCAGAATGGACACTCTATAGATGACCTAAGAGTTAGTGTTCTCAAAGGCTCCCTCCCAGACACAGGACAGAGACGGTCTATGGAGCAAAAACTTATAAAAACATTCAACACCCTCAACTGTGGCCTCAACCGTGATGCAGGCTTTCTCGCCCATTACACTTTGTAACCTGATCTCCCTTAATTACACCACTCCTTAGTAATCCCCTGATCTGCTATTTCTGTCATGTGGACGTTTAGCATTATCTAGTCTATGGACCCTTGTTTTGTGTATTGTGTTATCATCTTATGTTTTTATTGCATTTAACTTTCTGCCTTCCTTATGTGTTGTACATCCTGTGCTCTTCATACCTGATGAAGACACAGTTAGTGTCGAAAGCTCGTATCGGGTCTCTCTGAGACCAATATATAGTTGATCATGAAAAAGGTGTTATTTCAAGTTATTTGTATTTTACTGATCAACACGGCAACCATTTTATACTTCATGGCTGAGTAAATTCATCAAAATACAGCACGGCTCATTTCACGTTCGAGTCGGCCATTATATTATGGCCGAGTGACTCATAACGCATATCGACGTGAAGGAAGCGAAAATGTGTTCTTGTCCATTTGTTGAACTTAATTGTGTTTGGAAAAACTGGTGAAAAAATCTATAGGAGGTATAAATGATGCATGGATGAAGTATTAAATATGCAAAATTGTTCGTGTGTTTGATCTCAAAAATGTTGAATTGAGAGCAGATCTCTGAACACCAAATATGGCTGTGTTGATGCTGTGACGTTGCGTCATTTGACGGCCACAATGGCGGAGATTTTGAGCTATGACGTCACGTGGGAAACCTCTATATTTAGCAAGAATGTAAAAAAACAAACCCATTTTAAAATCCTAGCACACAAAACAACGAACACAAAAATACTGAAGTGTTGAAAATTGACAGAACTAAAATATTTTACCCACTTGAGTTTTTCCCGACATTACTTGACAAATAATTAATTCATTATGAGCTGTTTGAAGCCTCGTTTTAGCACTGCCATAAAAAATATTGCGTTAACGTCAGTTTCTCATCATCGTTAAGACGAAAAGTACACCTTACTCAGAAATGTACCGTAATCGTGAGTCGTTAGGATGGGTGCACCGGGTACGAGTGACTCGGGCCACGGTCGTCGGGGTGGTGTAGTGTAAACATCGGCACCTCTCACCTCCGAGGTTCCAGGTTCAATCCCCGGTCTGCAGTGTACTTCACGTGAAAGAGAGGGCGACTCTTTGACGGCACAGTTTACCGGGCACTCCAGTTTCCTCCTGCTGTACATTTTAATTTGCCCAATATTTTGAGGGTTTCTGCCTTTAAATCCCTTTGTTTAATTACTAATTACGATTTTATGGGATAACTGTCAAGTTATCAGAAAATTTGCCGTGAAAAAACTGCTGATGTTTTTTAGTGCAATTGTTTTGATGCTTCATGTTTTTGTCCGCTATTTTCGCAGAACTGTTGTGGTATTTTCAGCGAACGGTTCACTTTAATCACAATGTGATAATACGCTATGAATCATCGCCGTCGTTCCACGTATTACGCGCACCCCCTGAAACGATTATACCCGATCAATGAGGCACTTACCCCGTGTGAAAAAAAACCTCGTTGTAAAAAGATCGGCCATGATCTGTGTTTGTTACGACAGGTTATTCTTTGTGGCGTTTGGTTGTCGGAGTGTGTGAGGTCAGCAGTCGGAGGCTATTGTGGCCGGAGTCGGAGTTGCAGGCTTGACTCCCGGGGCTACTGGGGTTGCGACGATCCTCTTAATCCGTGCCCACCCACGTCTGCGTTAAGACGTCATGTTCGAGAGCCGAGAACACTGTGAGCTCTACTTGACTCATTGTTAGCTCTTAAAGCAATATTTGTTGTGTGTAATGTAGGAGGAAACAGGAGCTCCGGCAGAAACCTACGATGTCAGATTGTGTTGCCCTTGTTATCACAGTGGTGTAGTGGTTCGGGTCTCCCACTAGTGGTCAGAGGGTCCCAGGTTCGAATCCCACTGGGTGTGAGACTTTGGGCAAGTCTCTTTGCCTCACTGGCCTCTCTCCACCCAGGTGTATAAATGGGTACTGGTCAGAAATGCTTGGATTGTAGCGTTGAATACGCCATGTGGGAAAAATCAACCCTCGCTCTTCACGTCCATCGCATGGGACAGTAAGCCGTGGTGTCTTGTACCTTGTACCTTTGCAAGGGCAAGTAAAAGACCCCATCCAAGTGAGGAACATGAGTAGCTTGAGATGGCCTCTTCCATACTTATCAGGGACAATAATGCTATAGCCAGTGTTCTCCACGAGGGGTTTTGCGAGGGCGGGCCGCCCGACCTTGACGAACTACCGCCCGTCCTAACGATGCCCGCCCGATCATAAAAAGCTGCCGCCCGACCTTAAAAAGTCAGTCTTATCGTATGAGTTTTACCCCATTACGGCATATACACACTCTCCCCTAACTTGTCTTCAACTTCAATTGCCATTATAATCATGCCAGCTTGTTTATCACTTGTCTATTTTACCGTAATTACCCTAATCACAACGTCCCAGTCGCGTTGCCAGCACTCCGTAGCGCGTCTGGCGAAACACAAACAAACCAACAAGTTGACTGATTGCGGTGGTCGGAGTGTTTGTCTAGCAATCACACTCAATTAACGCGGTTCCTTGATCCCGCCGAACCGCGTGGCTGGTACATGCAGGACGGAACCAGAAGGGGTTGATTAAAATTACAGCTAATTCTTAAATAGAAACAATTGACGTATTGTAACAGCAGTGTCACAGGATGTGGCGTCAGATATTGGGAACACTAGAAAATGTTACATCTTTTTTGCTTTCGATCCTACTAACTATCATTATATGGAATAAAACAATTCACAATGCTGCTGCTATCCCATACTAACATGAGCTGCTTACTTAATAAAGACGCTTCCTGGCTTGTGTTTCGCATTATTGCTAAAAGCCTTAGGTCTATGGGAAGATGAGGAGAGGGCCAAGGTGAGTATACGCCGCTAATGTCGGCTGGCCTGTTCGAAGATGATCACCAGTAGCGGACTTGGCAACCAGTCATTCATTGACAGAGCAGTGATAATACCGGTACTCAGATTGGCTGTCATCATCAGCAAGTGACGCCTACTTGTCATTCAACTGTGTTTTTAACTGGGGAATCCCCTGATGATTCGGTGAATCTGCAGCGACATCTATAAAATCTCGACGGCGATTTGAGGAACTATGACAATAGCACACGTGTTGCCTGCCACTGCCTGCGGCACGGGGCTGACAATTGCATCTTCAGAGCGGCCGTTTGAATGGCCGGCTTTGAGGGAACCTGAGTGATGTTAGGCCTATTGGGTTGGAACTTGGGGGACAACTGCCCTATGCAGAAATACATACCTCCTGCTTTTCTTCAGCAGCATCCATTTTCATGAAGTCGAAGATGAATCGGAATCAAGAGAATGTGACCTAGAATCGGCCCGGACGTAGCCTAGGCCTATATATCGTCAATCATAAATGTTATTGTTTCTAAAGAGTAAATGATTGGTTATGATTCTTTCACCTGAAGAAAGTATTAAATTGTTGTTTAGTTTTGTGTTCTTCTCATTGTTCTTTCGTGTATTATTGCACCCGCGCAATTATGAAGATACGCAAGTGGCGTATTTTATGCAAATCTGATTTGCATAAAATATTCGCGGGACCCAGCCAGTGGTGACCTTTTACCTTTCAGTGTGTCAATCAAATGCTTCTTTCAGTTGAATGAAGTTTGTGTGTATTATGTCATTATTTTGATCTAATCTGACAAAGAACAAACAGGATGCTGGCGACGTGAGCGAGGCCTACGTTGTGACTGGGAGGTATATTGCAGACTTTAGGCTATTAAACATGTACACGAGTGCGTCGTCTGGTCATCGTCATGACAGTCGTATGAATGGATGCTGGCGGCGGCAAATGCCGACATGCGGTCGATGGAGATCAGATGTTTTACGTCGGCTACACGAACCGGGATTGTCGATGTGGAGGGAAAAAAAGGGATTTTTGTGGAAGTGATTGTTTGACAAATTACTACTCCAGAAGCCAGGAAAACGCGTCTGAGGCCCCCCTCATTTCAAATTTTTCTGGGGGAGGGCCCCCAGACCCCCCGTTCCCGCCGGAGCTCCAGCCGCCCGACCTTACTCAAACCCTGTGGAGAACACTGTATAGCGTCGGCCCTGACGGAAAAACAATACAAATACAAATACTGGGGTCTTCTAGAATTCAAATTCAGACTCTAAATCTCACATCAAGTGCGGTCACCCTTAAAGTTGCAGTGCAGTGTACTGTAACCATCGACTGTATAAAAGAGATTGTCCTGGTGCGTGTCACTGTGCATAGAATGTCTTAATGGCCCTAAATCGTTGTGTGGGGTATTCAGGCTCCGTGCAGTGGGTTTACGAATACAAGAGGATGGGCGGAGAGTGGTGAGATGGCAAAATGGTGATATTTTGCTGTAGGCTGCATTGACTACCCCAGGTAGGCACAGTGTTCCAGTATCAGGCTGATATCCAAGAGGATGTTGGTTCGATTCCTGGCCGAGTCTCCACTTTCTACTCTCAACTGGTCTGAAAGGATCAAGTGATGCACTGAATGAGCTGCTCCTTGAGTTCACCAGAAAGGTTTCTGGAG
Source organism: Notospermus geniculatus (assembly GCA_002633025.1). Taxonomy (NCBI): domain Eukaryota; kingdom Metazoa; phylum Nemertea; class Pilidiophora; order Heteronemertea; family Lineidae; genus Notospermus; species Notospermus geniculatus. Next base: position 94,858 of record NMRB01000689.1, on the reverse strand, counting down.
AGACTGGGGTAAATGTGAAGCGCTTTCTTTATTATACCTCCATGATTTCAGTGGAAAGTGCTTTGAGACTGTATTACAGTGGAAAGTGCTTTGAGACTGTAGTATTACAGTGGAAAGTGCCTTGAGACTGTATTAAAGTGGAAAGTGCTTTGAGACTGTATTAAAGTGGAAAGTGCTTTGAGACTGTATTACAGTGGAAAGTGCCCAGGACAACATTTCCCCTATCAGCACACACCCAGATTTAAAGACAGTTTTCTTCTTGTCCAGGTCATGATTCGAAAATTTTCAAAACAGAAAACAGCCCTCAAAATGTTGAACGCTGCCTAAAAATACCACTGGTAGTGATGGCCATCTGTCCAAAATATCCGCCACATTTCGACCTTTGTTGTATAATTTTACCATTTCCCAAAATATCTGTAGAACAAAGAGCCTATTATAGTCTGTCCGAAAATAACCAACTGGTGAAGCCCACAAAGAAGTGTGACCAATATAGATGTGTCTAGACTGTGCCAAACTGGCTGAGAATATCACAAAGGCAATGCTGATATCCCAGGCTGCATTTTCTTGCATAAAGGGTCTTTCATTTACGGCCCTTTATTATGCGGGTGTGACCCTCATTGTGCGTTTTGACAGGAGTGTACTGATGTATGCTGTGCAAAGGTCATGAGAATTTTTTGCACAATTGAGGGCCCATCTCAAAAGTCAAAAAAGTTAAAGTTTGGGTTTATAGTCTGATATCAACAACGGTAGAGGTGTCAACCAACTTTACACTTCAACCCCAGTCTATCCTGAAACCTTTCAGTAGAACTCAGATGAGCTGCTCATTCAGCGCTACAATCTGAGCATTTCCGACCGGTACCCATTTATACACCTGGTTGAGGAGAGGCCAGTGAGGCAAAGAGACTTGCCCAAAGTCTCACGCCCAGTGGGATTCGAACCCAGGACCGTCTGCCCGCTTAAGTCGGAGACCCGAACCACTACACCACTGTGGCTCCCTCAAAACGTGAAGGCAGTCCAGGAAACTATAGGCCCTCTAACCACCCCCAGCTTTCTTGATCCTGTACCCCCTACCCCCACACGCCTACCCACAAAATAACTTCGCCCACATTTCTCTTGATCCTGTTTTTTTTGCACTCACCAAACTAGATCAAAGATCGTCATTTTGTCCGATTGTGCACCTTTTCCCTAATTAACTAATAAATGCTAATTAAGCCTTTTCCCAACCCCGCCCAATTCTACCCACAAAGAACTCTCATATATACAAAGGTGAGATTAAGGCCAAATGTTTGTGTGTTTCGTTTTATGAAAGGACTTTTTCAGCTACATGTAGGCTAGATCAGCCCACACAGAAAAAAATAATCACACTTACTGCTGGGGCCAAATATGTAGATTTCTGTGGTTCCGGTAACCCTACCAACCCTATTTTTGTTCGCCAAAAATGATCAAATATCTTTTTAATTTACAAATATATTCCTTTTTCTTGCAAAGTCTTTGAAAATTTTCATTCCTGATAAAAAAATCATAAAATAAGCGAAAAAAATCCCAAGAATAAAAAAATCCTTGCCGACCTTCCCCGCCTCTCTGGGATGTTATGGGAAACACGTCTATTTTTTCATTTGGCCTTAATCATGTTAATCACTTATATTCCCAGAAAACAACTCCTAATGAGATGGCCATGATAACAAATACATATTCGTTTAGATATGTGTGTTTAGCTTTTGAACTTACCTGCATAAAGGTACCACCACACCTGGGCGACTTTGCCTTAATTCCAAATTACTTAATTACTTCTAAAGATATTTACCTTTGAAGTTTACCTTGTCATTTCCTATTTGTTGTTTACGGAAACAAAGATGTAATTAACCTAATTAATACCTGATTAATTACCGTGGGTGCCTTGGTTACCAACTGGCGATTTTCTGATTGTGATGGTTTGTCAGAGTGGTGCAGTGGAAAATCTACGCCCGTCATCACTGAGGGACCTTCCAGGTTCAAACCCGTCAGATCCATTCCTTGTGATATAGAGGGTGACTCTCTTTGACAACAGATTTCCTCTGGGTACTCCGGTTTCCTTCTGCTTTACATAAGTTCAGAGAGTGCAACTCTCTTTGTCACATTTCCTCCGGGTACTCTGGTTTCCTCCTGTTTTACATAAATTCAGACCCATTCTTCATGTGATAGAGACGGTGACTCTCTTTGACAACACATTTTCTCCGGGTACTCCGGTTTCCTCCTGCATAAATTAATTTGCCCAATATCATCATAAGAGCTACTTGCAATAATGCCATATTTGGAACTCAGTTCTCGATTCAGCATTTCAGTGGACACCTCTCCCAGGAGGACACCTCTCTATTAAGGACAGCATCCATCCATCTGTCCGTCCATCCATCCAACTCCTGTTCAGTATGACTAGTTTTATGTGGACACCTCTCAATTCAGAACAACATTTACCAATCCCAAAGGTGTCCGTAATAGAGAGGTTTCATCTTACAAATTTGCACCTCCCTTAGCGGACACCTCTACAGGAGGACACCTCTGTATTATGGATACCAAAGTTCAGACTTCATTTCTACTCATTTTGACCTCTGTAATCAGGACACCTCTCAATTAAGGACAAACCTGTTCAGTCCCGAAGATGTCCTTTAAAAGATGTATCACGACTTCATTGTTTACATTCAACTAGCGTGGTACCCGTGGCGCGAGAACATTCACAGGATGCATGTGGCCAGAGGATGGCATTTTGCTGGGCGTCTCTGTGTGCGGGGAATATGTTTAGAGGGGGGCAACTCCCCGGACAATAATCTAGGCCTATGGGAAGCAGATGGCAGCAGTTTTATGTGTTGAAGTTCCTATGATCACCCTGCCTGGTTGAAGACAATGCATTATACCTGGTTCCGTCGGCCACCATGGCCACCGAGATGGTGTTGCGTACGCAGCGCCATCTACACGGTGGCCAGCGAAACCAGGCTAGTGGCATTGCAAATCATTGGAAGATTCTTCGTGCATTTTATTCGCTTAAGGGTAAAAAATGTAATGCCACCCGCTTAAGGGCCACACCCATGTCATTCTCAACACTTTCTGTGAAAATGGTGCCATTTCGATCAGAAACCACGGAGGAGTTCGTGTTCGAAGTTAATGTGCCACCGTCAATTATAATATAGATGTTTGTAAACATTGATGTTTACATTATGTTATTTCGGACTTTTGGGACATACCAACCGAACAAATTGAATACTTTCAGTATCAAAGGAATTTCTAGAGGGGCATGCCACCAAAAAATTACTCATAAGACAAAAAAGACTGGACATAGACAAACAAAATGTAAATAAACAGTGATTTTCGTGGCCCGCGAAAATACACGTGATAGATTATCTTTAATAGAGAGGTTAGCTGTATTTTCATTATGTCAGTTTGGAGAATATAAAATGGGGATTTGGCCTAGGCCTAGTGGTAGGTGCGCTGCCCCTGAGTGCTGGCGCTTGATGCCTTATGCGAGGGTCCGTGGGTTCAAGTCCGGTAGGAAGCTACGTCTTTCACCTTAGAAACCTGTTATTATTTCATGCCCTTTTGAGAATATAGATCGATATTTTAATTTCCTGCATTTTAACGTTTTTTCTCTCTCTCTCGTTTTAGGTAAGTACCATGTCACTGGACCACAGAATCTCGTGTTCGGTGAGTTCGTGATAAATTCAAGATGGTTCTAACTCATTTTTAGCTCACCGTGGCGAGCTTATACAATGGTTGTGCGTCCGTCGTCCGTCGTCGTCCGTCGTCGTCCGTCGTCGTCGTCGTCGTTGTCCGTTAGCAGGGCACGTTTCGTAACCGCTGAAGCTATTGATCTGAAACTTGGTACATATATACCCCTAGGTCAGATGACCCACGACACCAAGTTTCGGTCCGATTCGACTCTCAGTTTGGCCACCAGGTGGCGGAAACCAAAAACACAAAAAGTGCAATAACTCCTGAACTAATGACTAGATCATCTCCAAATTTTTATCGTAGGTGTAGCTAATAAGGATACATAACATATAAAACGGGTTTTTGATTTGACCTACTTTTCAAGGTCACAGAGGTCAAAGTTCGACAAAAGTGACGAACCTGCCACAGTTTGTCATTATTTCACCGAGCGACTTCATATCTTGCGTAGACATGCATTGGAGGGGTACCTTTAAAAATACCAAGTTTCGGCCCGATTGGACATCCAGTATGGCCGCCAGGTGGCGTAACCTGAAAATCAAATAAGTGCTATTACTCGGGAACGGCTTGACGCAGAGTGCTCAAATTTGATATTTACCTTCCTCTAGATGACCTTTACATGCACGTCAAATTTCAGCCTGATTTGACTTCAAGCGTGGCCACCAGGTGGCGTAACCCAAAAATCATCAAAGTGCTGTAACTCAGGAACGCCTTAACCCAAAGCGCTCCAATGTGCTATGTGGCCCCGTGCAGATGACCTTTATGTGCATGTGAAGTTTCGGCCCGATTGGACATCCAATATGGCCGCCAGGTGGCGTAACCTGAAAATCATCAAAGTGCTGTAACTCCGGAACGACTTGGACCTAAAGAGCTCCAATGTGTCCTACACGGGAATGACTTGACCCAGATTGCTCATAACTGATATGTACCTCCCTCTGTCATTAGACTATTTTGTCCAACCCGGTGAGCACATGGTCCATGGACCATTTCATTGAAACAGTCCTTGAACCCAATACCCTGTTAGGTTCAACACGTGATCCCGCAAAAAAATGATACAAAAACATCCGAAATTTCTGTAAAAATTTTCATGGTGGGCAACTCAAAAATTTCAAAATTTGAATGATTTACACTACAATGTATTTCAAAAAAATTATATATTTCCTTTTTGAAACAAAATTTGAAAATTTGAATAAATATTTTGTCTCTGAAAGAAAGTTTGAAAATGTGAATGAATAAATATTTTTTCAAAAGAAAATTTGAAAACATCCTAAATTTCCTGTTAAATTTTTGTGGTGGGCAACCTAAAAAGTTCAAAGTTTGAATGAATTTACACTATTTCAAAACAAACTTTGAATAAATATTTCTGTTCTGATGCAAAATATGAAAATTTCAATAAATATTTCTCTTTTGAAAACAAAACAAAAATTTGAAAATTTGGATAAAAAATTTTGTTTCAAAAGAAAATTTGAATAAATTTTTCTGTTTCAAAACAAATTTGAAAATTTGAATAAAATTTGTTTGTGTTTGCTTGAAAAACAACCAACACCCACTTTTTCGACTACGATTTTGACATCATGGGGAGTTCCCAGTTGTTAGGGCTAAAACATGGATCCAGGGTCCACGCATTGCGTCTTTTGAACACCAACAATCACACCTACAAATTTTTTGAGACAATCTGTAGAAAAAATTTGAATAAATTCGTTTGTTATTGTGCAAATCGGAGTTTATTCAAGTGGCTTTCTTTGTGCTACAAACGGCAAAAATAGCAGCAATTCTTGAAAAACCCAGCTGCCCCGTAATGCAACGAAATGTAAAAATTCTGATTTTTGTTTTCTCGGCGTTGTGCCACCGCTAGAATTTCCTTTCTTTGAATTGTTTCTTTAATTCGCGTGTACCGCCCCCTCGGCGGTACAATTCTGACAAATGTTAACCTAAAAAATTCTAATTGTCTACGCGGAATCGTCGCGTGGCTCGTGAAGAGATTTCGGGAAATTAAACGGGAATTATTATAATCGTTAATCTAAAAGTTTTCTCGTCTATTGTGTTTTGACGATTGGGAAAAGGGTTCAAGGATTTTAAAGAATAAAACTCCGGGATTACCCCTAAAGAATTGAGTCAAAAATTGCCGACTGTTCTGACAACGTCGCCACGGGGTCAAGGAATATTTTTGTCAGGTGCCTTTTTAAACGGGGAAAAATTTGCTGCGCAATTTCTCGCGAGGTCATAAGGTCAAGGCTGTTTTAAAGAAATCGTTTGAATCGCTGGAGGCGACGTGTTTGAACAATGTTGTGTTAGTGTGGTTATGTAACCGCAGAATGCCTCGCCTGTGCTGGGCGGGTGAATGCACTGATCGTCAATTTATCGGGTTGGCGGACATTGTTCTTTTCTTCGGTAAGAATAACTCCGCAAATTCTGTGGGAATTTTCTGCGGGACAGTCATCGTGATTATACCAAGTCCCGCATTGATAGAAACTTGCGACGCGGCCATTTACATTTTTATGGCGTACTTTCCAAAGAAATCACGTTTAATTTCCTCATATCTATTGTTATGTTAATTTCATGAACATTGTGCATCTACCCTCGTAAAAGTCTCGAAATCTCCAGAATTTTATTATCTCAGCTCAAAAGATATTCCAACTTAATATCTTTTCCGTGTGATTTATATCCCATCCTAAGGCCAAATAAAAAAATAGTTGTGGTTCTGGTAACCAACCCTATTTTTGGTGTCAATTTTTTCTGCAAAAATCTCCATACAATTTCATTGCTTCTCTTTCATAATCTTTTAAAATCTATATTTTTGACAAAGAAAAATAAAAAATAATCTATAAAAAATAATAATAATAAAAAATTCTAAGATAAATAGTCCCTTCCCATCACTTCAGATGGAACTTTGTTACCAGAACCAAACTATTATTTTGTTCGGCCTAATTTCCTTTTCGCAAGATTTAATTGTTTCCCATTTTAAACTTTCATTTCCAGTTTTTAGAAACCGAGACGAAACCGGGTTTCAGATTTCAAAACTCTCATTTTTGGCCTCGCATAAACCCTGCCCTCATACCCTTTTGCCCACAATTTGAACCCTTTCGTGATCTGAATCCTGATTACATAATCCCTACCCCCATATTTCATTTTTAGCACGACAGGCTATTTATGATTTATGATTTTAAAATGCTATCAATTTCAGAATTTATGCTTAGTGTGATCACAGCGCTGGAAAATATGACATCATCAGCGTCCCTTGCCAAAAATGGAGTCAGAATTTTGACGAGTCATGCNAAAAAACGAAATTTGAACTACATGTCAAAATCATATTTTTCAGTAAAATTAGATGATATACTTGTTGTTGGACAAGTCCATGTCCGGGTATTAAAAAAAGTCAAATTTCAACAAAATGATTTGACTGCAGGGTTTTAGGTGGAATACAGATTGTTGGAGGGTATGACCCTTTAAGTCATTTTGTTTTGGGACATATCGCATCTTCACTTTTTCTGCGGATATATTTTTTTGAGGATTTTGCGTAAAAAATTTGTTACGTGCGATATTGCAAGTACGTTTACGATACCGACATAATGACCGCTGGTGGGTCACATGACCAGGTAGGTGTGAACCGCAGTTTTCTCGCTTTTCTCGGACTCGTGAGTTTTATAAGAGGAAAAAGGTTCTATAAATGTACCTCGCTACCAAAACTCTATTAAAAAGGTAATTCGTTACAATGTCGTTATAATCACAGGGTTCTGACGTGCCGACAATCGTGGCTTAGCATTGAAAAGACGCCAAGGTCATTATGATTGTCTGGCCCAAGGTTTTTTGATCATTTTTGTTGAAAAACCTGTTCACGTTTCCTGCGATCTTTACGCACATTGTCCAAAAAATCGTCATTCTTGATTCAACGTTTTTATCTTCCGAAGATGACGGCCTATTGTCCTGATGCGTCAAGGCCGTCCATTGTCAGAAACTGGTTTTTTGGGGGTTCAGGGTCTTTTCAAAATGTCCGCACTTCCTGTAATCCTTGGTTAGGGACTGAAAGAGATTCTTGATGACTTCATTCTGTGAAGGAATGCGGAAGTTGTCCATTTCGAGGACAAAGTTGCCCATCTCTCAAAACGGCAGTGATCTCCGTGTAGAGTTATAGGGAGGCGGGTATTCTTCCTATGTTGAAGGTGGGTGTTCTATGATATTGAAGAGCTCTGATGTCCGAGTGGTTATCACGTCCGCTCAGCAAGCAGCAGGTCCCGGGTTCAAGTCCAGCTCAGGCCATATGGGATATCATCCCTGGCTCTTCACGTCCGTCGCATGGGACAGTAAGCCATGGTGCCTTGTACCTTGTACCTTCACAAGGGCAAGTAAAAGACCCCATCCAAGTGAGGAACATGAGTAGCTTGAGATGGCCTCTTCCGTACTTACCAGGGCCAATAATGCTGCGGCTTCAGCCCTGTGGTGGAAACATACAAATACGAATGCAAATTTCTATATTGTCAATGTCAATTTCATGTTGTAATTGTCATTTATATTTCATTTCATTTCAAACCCACTCCTGACTTGATCCTAGGCCCTGTGCATCTGGGCTAGCTGTCAGAGTGGTGCAGTGAAACATCGGCGCCTGGCACCTCTGAGGTTCCAGGTTCAAGCCCCAGGCAGGCCTGCTCTATATAATAATAGAGAGGGTGACACTCTTTAAACCGCTGATTTTATCCAGGCACTCCGGTTTCCTCCTACTGTACATTGATTTGCCCAATTCACCGTTTTGACGGCCCCCCGCCATCTTGACTTTTAGAGATTTCAATTCATGCACGTTCACATATCTGGTAGCCAATCCAAAACGTGTGATTGGTCTAAAATACGAAGCATCATTTGCATACACGTACAAGATCAATCCCGTAGCAACCAAAATGGCGGAGGGCCATCGAAACGATAAAATTGAGCTGAAAAACCATACTTACACACTTGGGTCCCAATTCAAACTTTTTTCTGACATACGTGTAGGCCCTTGAATTAACCTGTCGGCCCGCATTTACATTTCAACGCGAAATTGAAGTTGAAGAAACATCTGGTGAAGAACGTCTTCGTCGCAGTTTTGCTGATGCAGCCTCTCCACGAACACTTGCCCACCGTTGCCACATTTTCAAAAACCTGTTTCGAACGCGGTGAAGTTTCTAAATTGCAAGTTTCATCACTTTCGTTAGGAACATATCAGAGACAATAGCACTCAAAATTCTCCTGAAAAGGCAGTGCGTTGGTAGAGACCAAACTGTCATCTTCAGTCTGCATATCATAATATCATAATATCATGATATCATAATTCACGGTCTTGAATTCTGCAATGTCATTGGCAGTCTGGCAGTTTCTATGTCATTCATCTGCAGTGTCATTCGCAGTCTTTAAAATTGTTTGCAGGCTTGCAGTCTCTAATGTCATTCTCGGTCTTGCAGTCTTCAATATCCTTGGCAGTCTTGCAGTCTCTAATGTCATTCCCAGTCTTGCAGTCTTCAATACCCTTGGCAGTCTCTAAAGTTAATATCACTCGCAGTTGCAGTTTACAGTATCGTTAGCAGTCTCTAATATCATTTGCAGTCTTGCATCCTCCAAATCATTTGCAGTCTTGCAGTCTCTATAATATCATTGGCAGTCTTGCAGTCTCTAATTTGCAGTCTTGCAGTCTCTATAATATCATTGGCAGTCTTGCAGTCTCTATAATATCATTGGCGGTCTTGCAGTCTCTAATATAATTTGCAGTCTTGCAGTCTCTATAATATCTTTGGCAGTCTTGCAGTCTCTATAATATCATTGGCAGTCTTGCAGTCTCTAATAGGCCTATAATTTGCAGTCTTGCAGTCTCTATAATATCATTGGCAGTCTTGCATTCTCTAAGTCTAATATCTTGGGCAGTCTTGCAGTCTCTAATATCATCGGCAGTCTTGCATTCTCTAAGTCTAATATCTTTGGCAGTCTTGCAGTCTCTAATATCAATGGCAGTCTTGCAATCCTCATGTCATATCGTCCACAATCTCCTCCATTTCACCATCCTCAGGTTCAGGTCGTCAAAATTCCGGACGTAACATTATAAATAATATTTTCGTGCAATTGCCACGGAAACCCATTAAATGAAGCAGTCTTCCTTCTATCCTGTCCCGAGGTTCCATATATACACAATATATATAATTCATACGCCGAGAATAACATTGATTTTTTCGTCCCGGTTCAAGGCCGGAACTTCTGCTTAATACATGGTACGCACCACGTGAAATGCTCAGGGGAAAAGGGCCAGAAACGAGGGAAAAGAGGGCAGACTTGAGGGTGTGAGTCAGTCTGGATGGGTGCGTTGGATTCTGGGAAAATTAGACCTGGGTCGGTGGTTTTAAGTACTGGTCGTAATGATGGATAGGATGATGAAATTGTTAACTGCAGTGTTCTCCACTGGCCGTTTTTTGTCAGTCGGGCCGCCTCGGTTCTGATGTGGCAAAAGGACTTAAATAATGCATGCATGAAATCTAGATTGTTTCGAGAGCTGGCATTATCAGCTCCATGCAGTTTTGGTGAATTTATGTACAGTAGGAGGAAACTGGAGTGCCCGGTGAAAATCTATGCTTGCGAAGAGAACTATGAAGAAACTAAGATTCCAACACATGTGGCCTTTTAGAAACACGTGACAAGTTGACTGAACAAGGGTCCAAACAATGGAATTAAATATGTGTGGCCTAGATGAAACTCAACTTTGTTGGGAGTGGCCATGGGACGTTAAACGAGTATCAGACCTGGCCTGGCCTTGAAGATACTTTGGATTTGATGACACTGGAAACGTGGAATCAAATCTGTGAGGCCTCGCTGCATAATACATGTAATAGATTGGAAGGTGGAAATGTACTTGAACATAAGGGCTTCAAGTGAATATCTGCAGGGAGGTAGTTTAAGGGTGTGACTCATCTGGAGGAAGGACGTGTGGGGGCGGTGAGTGATGGTTCTAATATTTCAAACTCAAAATGAAGAAATTTTGAAGAAATTAAAAAATGCTTATTAGATTTTTCCATCAGGGCCGAACCCACAGCCTTATTAGCCCTGTAAGTATGGAAGAGGCCATCTCAAGCTACTCATGTTCCTCACTCGGATGGGGTATTTTACTTGCCCTTGTAAAGGCACAAGGTACAAGGCACCACGGCTTACTGTCCCATACGACGGACGTGAAGAGCCAAGGATGATTAACATATCCCATATGGCCTGGGTTGGATTCGAACCCGGGACCTGCCACTAAAAATGTCTGATGTCTTTACTTACCCCAGTTTTTTCACGCATTGAATTAGCACCATTGAAGGTCATTGAATTCATTGAAGGTCATTGAATTCATTGAAGGTCATTGAATTCATTGAAGGTCATTCCAGGCATCTAGGCCTACATGTAGATCTTCAAATGTATTGGGTGAATTTAATGAGCAGGAGGAAACCAGAGTGCCCAGTAAAACCTGCTGCGCTGTCAGAGTCACCCTCTCTATCACATGTTGAGTGGAACCAGCGGGGTTTGAACCTGGAACCTCAGAGGTGTCAGACGCCGATGTTTCCATGGAACTAGTCTATCGTGTCACCATGAAATGGCCTGAAAGGCGGACAAAACCCAGACGGATGTAGTTTTTTCAAGATCGATCGATCGTAAATTACCTTAGATTAGATAGAGTATTGTTGAAAATGACAGATTGTAAAAAATGTACTCAATTTATCTAATATTATCTATGAGAATTAGTTATTTATAAAGCGACATCGTTTTTCCGCGAGCATTGGCCGCATTTTTGACCAAAAGATAAAAACGCGTGGACTAGAATATGGAGATATTTCAATATCGATCTGTTTGGAGTGACAAGATAATAGGCCTACTTGACAGTCCGAAAAAATGACTGTGATTTATGCTGTGAAAGCTAGTGCATGTGGCCGTGTTTTCGACCAAAAAATAAAAAAACGTGCCGACTAGATTGTGCTGATTTTGCAATAGCGACCTGTTTTAACATAATACCGTACTTGTCAATCGAAAAAATGACTGTAATTTATGTGTCTGTTCGCAATGACATCGCTTTGAGAGTTTGTGTGGATCGTAAAAAAGCATGGACTAAATATTGATCTGTTAAAGCCCCTCTGTATTGAATTTTACGGTATTTTCAAAGTGTTAGGAGAATGCAGGTAGAGGTCTCATAGCCTTGTGAAGGTCACCAAAATGCTCACCAAAAATACATGTACCGTAATTTCCGGCATACGATCCGTGGCATTTTCCCGCGAAAAGGCCCCCAAAATCGCGAGTGCGGGTGATACAGCAGTGCGGTTCTTACATGGATTAAGGCCTATAATCAGCCCTATAACCATAAGTTCAGAGAAGATATCTAAAATCCATACTTTATTGTTTCTTGCATCATGTCAAAGGCCTATTTTCATGAATGTGCACAAAATTCTAGCGTAGAAAACATGTTAAAAACTAGTAAACGGCGTGGGCATTATTCCCAGCGAAGCCATTTTGTTTGATTGAAAACGAGGCTTGTTCCGGTTTAGTTCGTTAAAGCTTCAGATAAACTCCCTACGCAGTTGTGTACCGCGCCCCCTTCGGTTTACCCGCTCTCCACAATTGCTTAACTTCGTAAAATTCACCACGTTTGGTCAACAGATGGCGCTGAGAGAGTTGACCAATGACAGCACTGAGCAACCGGTAACCAAGCTGGCCTGAGACACTTTTTCATTGGCCGAGCGGTTCGTAGCCATGGTAGCACAAGAACATCCATTGCCAACGGGCCAAAGAGTTCTGAAAGCAGCGTTCTGATAGGCTGTAAAACTCGCGCCAGGCCCTGACACCATCTGTTGACCAAACGCGGCGACTTCAACGAAGTTAAGCAGTTGTGGAGAGCGAGTAAACCAAAGGGGCGCGACTCACAACTGCGTCGGCAGTTTAAGCTTCAAATGGAGCTTGGTACATTTAACAGTTCGGTAATGTCACAGGACGCAATGGCCGCTGTACACGATCAATGCGAGGTCTATTGAACTTGGCACCTATAAAAAATGACCTCAGTTTATTGACGTGTTCTTTGTCGTTCAGAGTGACGTCACTTTGAGCTAGTTTGCCCTGGTTGATATTGGCAAATCGTGCTGAATAAATATTTGGTTATCAAAACAACATGCCAATCACAGCTGCTAAAATGTCATATTTGTCATAAAAATTGTGCAAAAATTAACTCTTATATATCATGAATCTGCAATTTTAATGAATTAATTAATTTCATTTTGGAAAAATAAGCAAGTGCTGAATTGATAAACCACATATTTTTACCGGGGTTGAGGGTATGGGCATACGGCTCGGTGTCTGTCTGTCCATCAGTGCAGCTGCCTGTCCAACTTATTATCAGTTCACCAGTGATGTACATCTGTATTTAATGTGGGGTAGTGGAAAGTTTAATGCCAGACGCTCGTGAGTTAGTGGGTTCAAACGCCAGTTATCTTCAATTCAACCTCATGCGAAATTTTAGGACAGCCTCTCAGTAATACACAGTAAATAAAGAACCTGTGGCCTTATGCCTCAATGTTGACCTCAATTTGAAGCCTTGGTTACACTACATAAAATCCACGGGTTTTTTGCGGTCACACCTGTGAATTGCCGGGCTTCAAGAAACCCGTGTCTGAAAAACGCGGGTTTTTGAGACACGGCAATCTCGCCATGCTTTTTGAAATCCCTGTGTTATCGTTAGTTCTTCGCACGGCGATAGGTGGCGCAGCCATTAAGTGACGTCGTTTTCGCGCCTCCAACAATTTGTGCCAATACAGAAATGACCGAAGAGTCAGTGCATGCAGCGCAACTGTCGCCGGGCTACTTAACTACAATGTAGTAGTGTGACCTCTCGCCGGGATTTTCGTACACACGGGTTTGACACGGGTCTGGAAAAACACGGGTATTTTCAACAGGTGTAACTTTAGCTAATATAGTAGTGGACAGCATTGATAATAGTTGAGTATTACATGTAACTGGTGACTGATGAAGTGCCTAATGTGCTTTTGCTGGCACGGGTCAGATATTTTACAGCAGGCATTTATAGATCTTTGCAGTTGATTGGGAACAACGTTTCCAGGCCAAACGCAGTCAAGGCACAGCGTCACGTCACTGTTGGCGAGGCCGGCGCCCATGCAATCTCCTGTACGTCGACGACGTCATTGACGTCCCACGTAGGTTTTGTAAACGTTTCAAGTCAAACTTTTAGATTTCCAACGCGAGTGTTCCGTTGAGCAGTTATAGATTCCCAAATTTTTATTACCATCATGATCCCAAGGTCTAAGCTATCCACTGGTATGTTTATTTGGTGGGAGTGAGCAGGGATCTGGGGACAGTGATAAGTTGAAAAGGGCATGCATGGTAAATTCTCGTAAACGTGGGTCCCAATCAACTGCAACGATCTATAGAAGTAATACAGTGAATAAAAAACATGTGGCCTTATGGCCTTTACATTTGACCTCATTTACAAGTTATACAGGTAAACAAAATGTGTGGCCTTAGATATGTACAAGATATTTCTATGATGGATTGTAAAAACAACAGCTGGCTAAATCTGGTACCGTAATCTTCTTTTACAAGATAGTGAGATTTTCTATAAAATAACCCTGAATATACATGTATAACAAAAACTCTGGTCGATATCTTTTAATAAAGAGATCTAGCATCTGAATGAGTCAGCTGGCAACAGCTGGTTACTAGGCCCTACTCTGTAAGCCTTTAGGCCACATAAAAAAGAAAGCTGGTGATCGTCCCCGCCCGACCCGCGAAAACGGCCCCGACCCTTTTTTTTTTGAAAATTTTTTTTTTCAAAATTTTTTTTTCATCAAAAATAACTTTGTTTCCTATTTCCCCCCCCAAAAACGTTCAAATTGCCCTTTTACATATATTTTGACCATTGACATCATTAATACTTGTTGTTCAGTTCTTGGAGAAATTAATTCCTCCAAGTTCAGTTCATATCGCACCTGGGATACAAAGGACGCGATTTCAAGGCATTTGGTTGTTACCATTGACTCACTCTTTATGCCAATTCACTGTAAAAAAATTTAAAAACAAAAAACAAACCTCCCCCCTACCCACCTCCTCCCCGAGAAAAGGACGATCACCACGTTTTTTTTTATGTGGCCTTATTGAGGAGGAATTTCGCAACAGCCCGAACCTATTGTTTGTTGGCATTGACAATGGAAAGAATATATTCGCTAAATCCAGTGGCACATCAGGCGATATCGCAAGCGATCTACTCGCCGCCGATCATCACGCCAGCCGACGCAGACTAGGCGATATCAGCTTTGGTATTGTTTGACATTGGACAAACATAGGCGAGAGGATTCCATGCATTGCTGTCCAGCGCACATCTGGCGTCACGCCGGCGTCAACAACGGACTTTGCTCACTTGCGATCAGATCGCTTGCGATATCGCCTGGTGGGCATCGTCATAGGCCCAACTGGGCGATTTAAAAATTCAGTTATCAAGCGCTAAGGACAATTACATTAACAGCTTTATGCAGTGTATCACATAAGACGGGCGCAATCACGCTCGGGCCCCCGCGCCCGCAAAATTGCACCGAGGAGCTCGATTGACCGTGCTCCTCGGCATCCTTGAAGTAACTGAACATCAAATTTCACGAGTGTGAACAGCTCTCCTCGAGCCTTTGAGGAGCTCAACTGATTGAGCTCCTGCAAATTTCAATGTGAAGCACTGCTTCATGCGTAGAAAGGAATTAATGTACAGCAGGAGGAAACCAGAGTGCCCGGGAAAAACCTGACCAGTTTGGAATATATCGTTATAAAATTTCCCCGAGAGCTGAGTGCTGTATACAGCATTATTTGCTCAACAGACAAGTTGAAAAGCTGAATGTGCAGTAGGAGGAAACCAGAGAGCCCGGAGGAAACCTACGCTGTCAAAGAGAGTCGCCCTCTCTATCACTTGAAGAATAGGGCTGACCGGGGGTTGAACCTGGAACCTCAGAGGTGACAGGCGCTAGTGTTTCCACTGTGCCACTCTTGACAGCCCTGTGGACATCACTGCATACACCTCAGTACATTTCATCCTTTGCATGTGCATTGCACCGACGCCTTCACATTTTCTAGCGGCGGGCATTTTATTGCCATGCATCAGGATAATCCTGTCCTTCGTTTTGGTACGATTGAATTAAACCTGTCGTTGCCAGCATCATGGCGCACGTAGCGCTAAGACCCATTATTCAATCGCCATCAATTTCATCCAATTTTTTGTAATAAATCACAATGTCGATTTCATGTTCTGGTGTATGGCGTCTGTGGGTTTTCACTCACGTTTCAAGCGTACTTGGCGTGGCGCAGAATAGCTCTCAAAACAATTCCTCATTGCTCAGAAATTCGGACAGGCAAACTGAAATTGACGAAGGAAACTAGTAAAAATGTCCCCCTCTAATGTCGCCGCTCTAAAATGGCCAAGATATAATCGCTCTCCACTGAAGTTAAAGTTATCCCCCTCTAATGTCGCCACTCTAAAATGGACAAGATATAATCCCTCTCCACTGAAGTTAAAGTTAAAGTTAAAGTTTGGGTATATTTATAGTCTGATATCAACAATGGTAGAGGTTCTCATCCGACTTTACACTTTAACCCTAGTCTATCCTGAAACCTTTCAGTAGAACTCAGATGAGCTGCTCATTCAGCGCTACAATCTGAGCATTTCCGACCAGAACCCATTTATACACCTGGGTGGAGAGAGGCCAGTGAGGCAAAGACACTTGTCCAAAGTCTCACGCCACAGTGGGATTCGAACCCGGGACCCTCTGACCGCTAGTCGGAGACCCGAACCACTACACCACCGTGGCTCCCACTGTTCTCCACAGGGTTTGAAACAGACTGGTTACTGATATTGGAAGCCGCTGCCGCATGCGCGTCCTCAGGGGGGTCTGGGGCCTCCCCCCAAAAAATTTGAAATCTAGAAATCCTGAAATGCAATTTCCCAGCATTTTGGAACACAAATCTAGCTTCTCTTGGTGCTTGGAAAACCTCAGTGTTTATTAAGTGAATAATTTTGACCGGATGTCGATTTTTTTGACCGGGCGACAGATTTTTAGACCAGGCGCTGACATCAATCTTGCGTTTTAGAATGGGCGCCACGCCCGTTCTGTTACACCAGTGGAGAACTCTGCTCTCAAGTTCAATATTTTTAGCTTTCTCAAAATTTACACTCCGGTGAAAATGCGTCTTTTTTCAAGCCATGACCTAGTTGAAAATCTTGGGTGTGACACCAGTGATAATATGACCGAAATACATACTGTGCACACTCTGTGTATTTCTCCTATTGAAATGTACACAAATTCTTACCAAGTTAGCCTGAAATCGATCTTTTTATATTTGAGCGGAAATCTTAATCACTCCATTCAGGCCATAAAACATTTACGATGGAAAATCTCGAAATTAATCATTTCTTTTATAACGTCCTTGTGGCGTGCAATGTTGCTATAAATAATGTTATAGAACTCTGTCATGAATCAGGGTACGGCAGCTGGACCAATGTTTTAAGGGATTATAGTTCCTGCCACACCAATGGGACACTGCATAAAAGTGAATTAGTCACAAAAATCAAAAATGGCGCTGAAAATAATTTCATGGCCCGCGAAATTCACAATTTCACAATTATGTATATCAGATCTATAGCAACTGGACCATCTGTTTCTGGGGGACTATAGTTCCTGCCACACCAGTTCACTGCATTCTGGTTCAAGTAGCGTTGATAGCCTAGTGGGTATCACGTCCGCTAACCAAGTGGCAGGTCCTGGGTTCGAATCCCGGGCCATGCGGGATTAATCATCCCTGGCTCTTCATGTCCGTCGCATGGGACAGTAAGCCGTGGTGCCTTGTACCTTGTGCCTTTACAAGAGCAAGTAAAAGACCCCATCCAAGTGAGGAACATGAGTAGCTTGAGATGGCCTCTTACACACTTACCAGGGCCAATAATGCTATGGCTTCGGCCCTGATGGAAAAATCAAATACAACTACAAATTGATGTAAAATGAGTAAAATTCAATGACAACATTATTCCCGGGTCATATGAGTAAAGACTAGCAAATGCTTTTACTTCAGATCTGTACAGCATTGCCTAGTGCATTTGTATTGTAAAATTCAAGTAAAAGCATTTACTAGTCTTTATTGATATGCCCCAATAAGAACATAAGCGATGGCCAAGATTTAAATGTGGCAATTTTCCATATGAGAGCACAAAAAAATCCTCGCCACTCCCACACATAAGATCCCCCCAGGAGATCAGCACACCACCACAAAAAGGGCTCTCAGCTCCTTCACCAAACAAGACCCTTCTGAGTGATTTTTTTCGCACAATAGCCTCACACGACTGAAGAGCGTTCGGCGTGATTTTCTGAAACGCGATCTTTCGTCGGAAATCGACCAATCCCTGCTTAATGGCGATCTTGAGGTTTTGAGTCATGCGTGCCGCTGTATCGCCATTATTGTGCGAGGCTTCTTTCATCATCTCAGCGATTTTTTAACGAGTCTCGCACGCATTATCGTTATGATTGCCGATTGTTGATTGTTTTGCGTTGATGGGGTGCAGGGTGTGATAGCAGGGACCAATCCCTCAATGACCCAGACCTCGTTATACTCGATAATTATCTGACTTAACCCTTTCTGATGAGGGCCTAAAGCAGGGTTATATCTAGGCCATTTTGGAGAGGGGCTGCGCCGTGCCCTTAAAGGGAGCACCGCTGTGCCCTTTTTAAACCCCCAGTGTGCCATGATCCTAAAAGAAAAATATCTAGGCCATTTTAGAGAGGGGCTGCGCCGTGCCCTTAACAGGAGCGCCGCTGTGCCCTTTTTAAACCCCCAGGGTGCCATGCCCCTAAAAGAAAAATATCTAGGCCATTTTAGAGAGGGGCTACGCCGTGCCCTTAAAGGGAGCACCGCTGTGCCCTTTTAAACCCCCAGTGTGCCATGCCCCTGAAGAAAAATTTGTTTAGGTCACAGGCCCCCAGACCCTCTGTCATGGTCCCTTTTGGTCATATCATCTTAGAAAGTGGCTTAAATTGGATGTTGACTGGAGTTATAGAGACCTTTTTAATTGGCAAGTTTCTCAAATTCCGTTAGTAGAAATGTCGCAAATGAAAAGTTGCGCCATTTTGACAGTGGCGTAATTTGTATTTAGGTCATGGCACAGAAACATGTTAGTTAAAATATTCGATATGGGCACTTGTCCCCGATTTCGCCCATAAAATGTCCCGGTTAAAAAACTGTGTTAAAATTTTTGTTGATACTTCATGTAATTTCGATAAGCGTTTCCCAATTCTGGGACGCTTTTTCTAGAGTCGATATTTTCGTCGGTGGCGATCGAAAAATGTCAAGTGCTTGAATGTTCTGAATCGTTGGCCTTGAAACGTGAAGTATGCATTGATTTTTTGTTGGTTTATTCTGGTTAGAAAGGAAAATGAGCGTTTTTCACGGAATGTTTTTCACGATATTCCACTTAAGGCTTTTAACGGGATTTCAAGAGCTTTCGTTAAATGGATGAGAGGCAGATTGAAGGGTTACGTTCATGATGCACGGAGCGAGGCTGAATTTGGTATTTTATGTGGTTGTGCATATTGTTTTGAATTTTTCTGTGCTGTGTTGTGAGCTTTTTGGTGAGCTTTTATATAGCGCTCTTTTACTGCAATGCAGAGTCAAAGGCGCTTCATATTTTTTTCCCCGGTAATTGTCGAATCCCAAATTCCCAGATCTGTGCATTTCCGCCGAAATCGTAAACACAACCTCGTCCTGAAACCAGCTGACGTGACGCAATCCACGATTCAGCAATGGTCGACTCTGACGCAACGTCGTCGAAGTCACTGTCGTGGGGTTCTCTGCATCACGTCATTCAGTTTCAGATCGAGGTTCTGTTTACAATTTCGGCGGAAGTGCGCAGATCTTTCTCCTTTACGTCAATTTGGGATTTGTCTATAGGTCTGTTCATTCCAATTTCATATCTTCACTCCCCGGGGAGTATTACAGTCCCGGCAGCCGATTTCAGCGCTCTCGGACTAACATTCACATAGACCATCACTACCAGACAGGTACCCCTTTTACACCTGGGTGGGGTGAAGCAAGTGAGGCAAAGTGACTTGCTCAAGGTCACAAGTGCATATAACTCGATACTACGGGATTGATCATCCTGGCTCTTCACGTCCATCGCATGGGACAGTAAGCCGTGGTACCTTGTACCTTGTGTCTTTGCAAGGGCAAGTAAAAGACCCCATCCAAGTGAGGAACATGAGTAGCTTGAGATGGCCTCTTCCATACTTACCAGGGCCAATAATGCTATGGCTTCAGCCCTGACATACGTCCGTTGCATGGGACAGTAAGCCGTGGTGCCTTGTACCTTGTACCTTTGCAAGGGCAAGTAAAAGACCCCATCCAAGTGAGGAACATGAGTAGCTTGAGATGGCCTCTTCCATACTACCTGGGCCAATAATGCTATGGCTTCGGCCCTGATGGAAACATACAAATACATGTACAATAATACAATATAAAAATACCTCAATTAATAAAAAAATGGATGTCTGCTGACCGTTAAATATCACGGTAATCTCCACGCCCATAATGCAAATCTCTAAAAAATTGAGAGAAAAAAACGCCGACTATCATGACACACGCAATTGACGGAACAGCAACCTCGGGGCTTAGGCCGTGAATTGATGCAAAAAAGTCAATTTGATAATTCCGTGTGATTTAGAAAATAACAAGAAAATGTTGATAAAACGTTCGCCCGAAGCAGCCAGACGCGGAAAGATTTTTTTTCGCCGAGATGTATTACAAATGAATGTAAACGATAGGAATTTTACCGAGATCAAATTAATCGCGATGTTTTTATCCCTAACGCAATTTGTTCTGGATTTGTGGCGCTACGGCATTATATCGCCGTGAGTTTGATAAAAAAAATTAAATGGATTTGAAATGTAAGACTCTCGAAGTTGATTGAAATTTTATTGGATTTTGTTGAATGGTTTTTTAACGGGATTTTCACAGTTTTTTTGTGCGGGGAATTTTTGAGGTGTATTCGCTACGTTTTTGACGAGCTCCACCAAAATTAGGCGCTTGTTGCAAGTGATCATCATTGGTCATCAGTTTACTCAACTATTAGGGAGGTTTCGCAAGCACCCGGTTAGGCCATACGACGACATTTGTGTGGGTATACCCACACAATAGATAAACGTCGTCGTAGGGCCTAACCGGGCACTTGCGAAACCTCCCCATTATCACTACTGTCCACTACTATTGTCAACCTGCAGAGACGTACATTTCAGCTATTGTTTTGTTAAAAAGTTAAAGTTTGGGTTTATAGTCTGATATCAATGGTAGAGGTGTCATCCAACTTTACACTTTAACCTCAGTCTATCCTGAAACCTTTCAGTAGAACTCAGATGAGCTGCTCATTCAGCGCTACAATCTGAGCATTTCCGACCGGTACCCATTTATACACCTGGGTGGAGAGAGGCCAGTGAGGCAAAGAGACTTGCCCAAAGTCTCACGCCCAGTGGGATTCGAACCCGGGATCCTCTGACCACTAGTCGGAGACCCGAACCACTACACCACCGTGGCTACCCTGCTTATTGTAAGGCTGTTAACCCAGGACAACATAGCGTCTCCGTAGGTCGTCATTGTGTGC
>NMRB01000689.1:36872-63039 GCA_002633025.1 Notospermus geniculatus | reverse complement strand
CATAAACATAACCATAAAACGTACCCCTACCCCCAGCCCCACCCCCTAAAAAACAACTCACCCATCCACATAATCGTCATTTTATCTCAACCCACGAACCCCACACCTCGCCGCACTGACGGAAATTTTTTTCCCTCCACTCGATTGTTGTCATAACTAAATCAGTGATAAATAAAAAAGGCCAGACGCATTTATCGATCGTCTGCTCGCGGAATCTGATGTACGTCTGGCTTTTTTTTCTCAAAGGGATGCTGGGAGGCTCAAGGATTGGATACAGCAGCAGAGATCAGGGAAGGGTTGTGACTGGAGGAAATTCTTGCGGTGTTATTCTAGAGTTTTCTAACGCGGTTTTAATGATCTGTACCGGTTGAGGTGATGTGGAATGCATCGGGAATCGTGAGGGCCGTAGAGCAATGTTGGAGGGGATAAAGTCTCCATGGGTAGGATTTGATTCGATGGATTAGGAGATGTAGGAAGTCGTGTATTGTGGCTGGAGGGATGGGATTAGGGTGGATTATCTCCTGTAGCTTATGGATTATTTTCGTTATTATGACGTCTGTTGTCTAGGAAAAAAGGGGCCGGAAAAGGGGCTGTCTGATTTTGACCCTTGGAGTATGTTCTTGGCCTCCTCTTCCATGGACCCTTCCACAAACACAGCAATTTAATATCTTTCAGGAATTTGTGCACATTTTATGCCACAAATATTTTCTGTTATTTCTTCTTAGAAATTTTGACTTCGTTCTCATCAGATTTTGCCCCCAAAATTACTTAGAGAATGACTTGAAATAATCTAGACTTAGGCCAGAACTGTGGAAAAAAACCCATAAAATTCAAACCTAGTTCTTGAAAGTGACATGCCACAGTTCAAATGATATGAAGCTCTTGCAAACGCTTTCCACTGTAATTCTGAAAGCACTTTCCACTGTAATAGAGTCTCAAACCTCTTTGCACTTTAATACAGTCTCAAAGCGCTTTCCACTGTAATACAGTCTCAAGGCACTTTCCACTGTAATACAGTCTCAAAGCACTTTCCACTGTAATACAGTCTCAAAGCACTTTCCACTAATATTGTCTCGAAGCGTTTTTCACTG
The DNA here is from genome assembly GCA_002633025.1 of Notospermus geniculatus. Lineage (NCBI taxonomy): Eukaryota > Metazoa > Nemertea > Pilidiophora > Heteronemertea > Lineidae > Notospermus > Notospermus geniculatus. Next base: position 61,948 of record NMRB01000689.1, on the reverse strand, counting down.
TAATAGTCTCAAAGCACTTTCAACTGTAATACAGTCTCGAAGTGCTTCCCAGTGTAACACAGTCTCAAAGTTCCACTGTAATATTAGGGAGGTTTCGAAATCAAACTATAAACGTAAACGTTAACGACAACTTTATTTTTGTACCGAAAATGCAATGCAAAATCTGGTTAATGTGTAGTATGAAAAATAACGTTGTCGTAAAAGTTTGGTTTATCGTTTGATTTCGAAACCTCCCCAATGTTAAGCACTTCACATTATTCCCCAAGTCTCTGCAGAAACCTTTCTGGGGAACTCAAGGAGCAGCTCATTCAGCACATCACTTGATCCTTTCAGACCAGTTGGGAGTAGAAAGTACATGTAGTCACTCAACTAGGAATTGAACCCATGACTCTCTCACAGAAAGAATTCAGACACTTCCCTCTGCACCACAGCCTTGCCTAATATTTAATGCAGAATATACCCCCTCCCCAAGAAAAAAGTAACAATACACTTGCATGCCCAGTCCAGGCAGGTGGCAAATATTCTGCATCCGTTGGGATTGCAGCTGACCACGCGACGTCTGCCAAGACACGAGCAGCAACCCCGCATGTCCTCAAATTACAAAAAACAGCTTAACAGGTGGCATTCATTCTCAATTTTTTCCCTCCAATTCCGCCCCCAGGGGGTGCAACAAAATCCTTTGAACTGGCTCCCTACTTTTAAATTTATAATGACAAAGGGAATTGTCATAGTCCATTGGTATTTTCGCTGTTCAATTCAAATCGTCTGCGTAATCACTTCACAACGTGTCAAATGCGCAAACAGAATTTTTTATCAAAAAGCGTGGCGTGAGATTTCGCCGCGGGGAAGGATTGAACACGTCTTTGTGGTTCGCGGTTTGTGTTTGACGCGGTTTGATCAAATAACACGGGGTGTTTTTTACCGATAAAGAATTTGTAATATTCGACGATCCGGGGGGTCGGTGGAAAAAAGGAAAATAGTTCCTGGCGATATTTGAGCAGACGGAAACATGGCAAGGAATGATGTCTGCTGTCAGAGTGGTACGGTGGAAACATCGGCGCCTGTCACCAATGAGATCCCTGGTTCAACCCCTGTTCGGACCTGCTCGTCATGTGATAGAGAGGGTGACTCTCTCTGACTGTACAAGTTTTCTACGGGCACTCTGGTTTCCTCCTACTGTTGAGTAAAAAATCATCCAATGTTGTCTATAGAGGTAATAATAGAGAGATTGAACAGCGGCCCGACTCTGACTTCAACTACGAGAATGAATTGCAGTCCGCTATGGACATCCTTGATAAAAATGATTTGATAGACGTTTTCAATTCGTCAAACACCATAAATTGAAGACAGAAAAATTTGGCCTTATAAATCGGAAATGTGGAAATGTAATGAATATTGAAGCCATAATCCTAGTCGTTATGACCTGAAACACGACTATAATATTTGCGATTTACGTGCACTTCCGCGATTACGAGTCAAAATTATTTCGCCACAAAGTTTTTTTGCCACAAAATTTTTGTGACAAAACTGCTTTCCACCGGAGTTACCGAACTGGTATGGTTCACTCTACACCACTGAACTGCAGCTTTGGGGGGAACTAGCTCCTACACACAGACGACTACCTATAACATAACGTAACATTCAAAAATTCCAAAAAAAATTCAAAAAAATTCCCCCCCAAAATTCAAAAGTTCTTTAATAATAATTTTCTTGCAGCAGAGGACCTTTCATGTAATTTAAAAAATAATTTCTCTGTTTCATTTCAGAAGCTTTTTTCTACAAATGTACAATTCAGTATTCTCCACCAGAAAATTTTAGGTTGTCAGTCCGCCCAACTAATCCTGATCACATTTCAATTTTTATGGAAAAAAACTTATGCCGTATCCTTTTTCTCGTTGCAGGGAACTCAAAATTTCATTTTAACTCTCATATGAACAGTCATTTTGAGCACCGGTGCCCACACTGTGATTATACGTCGAGAACGGAAGGAAGACTAAAAAGGCATATCAAAGATTTTCACTGCGAAGTTCCGCCGGAAAATTTCTCGGGAAATCGTACAATGAGGAACAATTCGACTCCCGGTGCGCCGGGACGCCCGAAAGTCTATCGATGCAAACAATGTGAATTTGTGGCAACGACAAAGGTATGTTACGCGTACGAATTTTTATGGGTTTGTCAGTTTCAGTAGTCTGTTGAATTTTGCTCCGGCTCTGTCAGGCAGTTGTGTAGTGGCCCAGGTCTCGATGGCAGTCAGTAGGTCACAGATTCGAATCAGTGCGAGACTCGGAGCACGTTGTGTTGCCCTAGTCCATCTACTGTACGTTCACAGAATGATCAGGGGTCCCAGGGTTTCCGCCAGAAAAAATATTTAGGGGGGCACAATCTGGGTGCCTCTTTGAATCTCCTTCAAGTATAGAGCCTACCATTAACTCCTTCACTGCCAGAAATCACGTATTTTGGACCCCTTTTGCCCCCCCCCCCCAAACTGACCAGAAATAAGTATGATAGGCACACTAAATTAGGCTTAAAGGTGCTCTAGTTGGAGTTGTAAACATTACGGTGTGCCACCTACTGTCAACTTCTGGTACTAACAAATCAGATAAAATCGAATTAAATCTCGCCTTTCACAACTTTTTTTTTGTTTTTGAGCATAAAATCATAAATATATTTCAGTTACAAGAATATTCATCAAGATAGATATAAAAATAGATAACATTAATGTGCTGCCACCTGTCTGAGGAAAAATAACTATTATAATCAACCATGTAAATAAACAAACCGTAATGTTTACAGTTCGAACTAGAGCACCTTTAAAATGTTGGTTACATCCCACCTTTCAGTAGAAAACATCATAATGACTGAAGTTATTCCGGTAAAACTTGCAAAAATTCTTGCCAGAAATGATATTTTGCACCAAAAACTACGATTTTTTACGCCGAAAAGGACCACAGCACACCCCTCCCCCACCATCTGGGTCATAAAAACTACAAATTTTGATGGTCCTAAGCGAGAGAAAGTGAAAGAAATCAGTGGAATGCATAGGAATAATATAGTGATTGGTGAGACATCTGATGGTCGTCTACTGAACTAAAGTTGAAAATTGTCCATCGACGATCTTTGGCAGTGAATGAGTTAATTAAACCACTTTTTGCACAAATGCATGACTACCCCTTCCCGTCCTGGAAATCAAAAGAGTTGGCCGTATAATACCAGGTTGCAAATCTATTTTCCATTGAGCAATTTGATGTATTGAAAACTGATAATAATAATAGTGCAAGAAAGCTAAACAATGGTGCTGCCATCTATCTTAATGTAGACTAACTACTCTGACATCATTGGCTATTCAGTTCCAAGCGTGACTTCTTTTGGGGTACCGGTATGCACCGAAATCGCAGTTGTAAAATCACAGAGACCTGGCTTTGCCGCTAAAAGATCTAGCTCCAACATTATCATATCAAAAGTGTCAGTGTCAGGACTTTGATTCGAAGATATCAACAGCCTGCTGTGTGGTCAGCAATGCCGACCATCACCAACAGGAGAAGCTGGACCCTGGCAATGGCAGACCTCGGTGACCTTACAACTGCGATATTGGTGAACTGTAAACCGTGAAAATTTCGCGAGTGTTTTATTTTCGCGTTGAGGGGTCAAACGCGAACTTAAATTGTGCGAAAATTGCTGGGTCTTAACATTTCTGAACCCCAAGGGCCATTATCGTGAAATTTATTCTTGGCGAATTTGCGAAGTACGAAAATTGCAAACAATTAGCGCCGCAAAAATTTCACGGTTTACAGTATCTATAAACACTAGTAAATGCTACTACTACATGTTCATACAGAACGCTTCTGCAGGAAATACACAGAGAAGGTGCAGAAAAAGCATTTACTGCTGTGCATGTAAACAGAAGAACGATCTGGCATCAATCCAAGATTTGGCAGACGACATATGAATTTTCATTGAAATCAACTTCTGTTGGAAATAATTGAAGAAACGTTGTTTGTTTTGCAAATCGAAGGAATCTTTCTTGGAAAATTTTTCAAAATTTCCGTTAATTAATGCACAGCGTGCATAAACAAAGAATATGTACGTGCTCAATTTTGCTGGGAGCCTGGTTGGTTAAAAATTGTTACAAGGACCATTTGGCGTAAGAACCAGTGGCCTCAGGGTATTAAAATACATCCCCTTCATCCCTCCAACGATAAGGGAGGGGTGGCCCTCCTCCCCCTCTCCCCCCCGTCCTGATATCCATGCTGGGGTTGGGAGGTAGAGCCCTAACCCCTACTAGGCCCTTGCTACATTCCAGACAAACCTGAATCCTAATTAACTCTTCTTTTATTTACAGGTGGAATTCTGGGTACACGCGAAGATGCACATAAAAGAAGAAAAAATCCTGCAATGCCCGAAATGTCCGTTTGTTACGGAATATAAACACCATCTGGAATACCATCTTCGGAATCATTTCGGTTCAAAGCCGTTCAAATGTACGAAATGTAACTATTCCTGCGTGAATAAGTCTATGTTGAACAGTCACATGAAGTCCCATACGAATGTTTATCAATATCGCTGCGCCGATTGCACGTACGCGACCAAATATTGCCACAGTTTGAAATTACATTTAAGAAAATATCAACATAAGCCAGCGACTGTTCTGAACCTGGACGGGAGTCTGCCATTGGATGATACTAACTCAGGTGATATGATGACGCCGCGGAGGGGCCCACCGCGCGGGCCTCGGGGACCACGTAAGGAGAAAGATAACATTGTTGCACCGCAGAGTCCCATGCCTCTACCTCATCAGCAAGTAAACGGACCTCGGCTGAGCCTGAACGGTGCCATGCTGCCGTCGATGTATTGGCCGGTTTTGAATCAGATGACAAACGGTTTGCACCCGCCGTTGCCCCCGCCTCTTATCCCTGTCGCAAATATCGGGACGCTGGGGATGGGGCAGTTGAATAAACAAATTGATTCGTTGAAAAAGGAAGTGATGTCATCCTTCAGGTGTAATTTATGCGGCTTTAATGGAGAAAATCGTGAAGGGTTGAACGCGCACATGATCAAGGTCCACGCGGCGGAAAACCAGGATTTGTTTTCGGCATTTGGGATCTCGTCGGATTCGCTGGTGGATGAACAGGCGAAGGGAGAAATGGCGGAGAAGAAAGTTGTCCAAGGTGGGCCTAGTCAGGACCCCGTGGGAACTGACGATAACGGTCATGGTAGGGGTCCACAGGCCTGGCCGGTTGGAGGGACACCAAATCAGGACGAAAATGTCGGCGGAGATTCGCAGGCCAATCAGGATGGATATTACAAAATGTCGACACCAACGTTGTATAACTCGCGGCCCGTGTCGCGTGAGAGTAACTGCAGTACACCAAAGGTTCGTGAAAATGGCGAAGTCGGTTTGCCGCTGGATTTGACGAAACGACGAAGTAGCGCCGACGCTGGAAACACCTCTGACGGGATGTCGTCAAAACCGAAGGGTAATGCACCCTTCTCGCGGAAGCGGCGTATCTTGGAGGGGCAGGTCAGTACGTCACCCGTTGCCGAAGACTTCCAACAGGGGTCACCCAATCCGAGTTTGTCCCCCGTGCCGCGGAAACGCTCGCGGAAAGGCAAGGCGTATAAACTTGACACGATATGTATGAAGTTGCAGGAACAGGAATCGGGCGGAGAGTATGAATCAGACGAGAATTCGCCAGAGCAGGCGGACAACAGTGCATCCGGACCGGAGCGGGACGGACACCAGGACGACCGGTTATCGAGTGAAGAAGCCGAGAACGAGACGCATGAGATGACATCGAATATCGATTATAGCGAGATCCACGATAGTTTGAGCAAATTGAATAACGAGATCGTGCCGGACGAGGAGAATTATGGGTACAGCAGCGGTAACGGTTTAAAGCCGGTTAAACCATCGCCGTACCAGCGACTGAACATGCTAGCCAATAGCATCGAAGCATCGCTACATCGACAACAGGGCGATTACCCAGAGGTGAAAGAGGAATCGACCGACACGCCAACTCATTTGCATAATGGCGACCCGCTTAGCGACAGTAGCGGTAGTAATCAGGGTTTGGAGGACATGAGCCAGGAAAAAACCGACGGTCACATGATAACGATGAAGGGAAATAACTTTCAGTGTCAGTACTGTGACATATCCTTTGGTGATTGTGTAATGTACACGATGCATATGGGATACCACGGATTTCAGGATCCGTTCCATTGTAACAACTGCGGATTCCAGGCCAAGGATAAGGTGGAATTCTTTCTCCATATTGCACGGGTAGCGCATATGTAATATCGCGGCCGATGTCTTGGGGGCGTCTGATAATGTATGCAGTACGAGTCACAAAATCAACATAATTAATGCACAATCAAGCACGGTCAAAATGCTACATTCTATCACAATGCGGGTGATACTATTGGTTAAACTTCCAGCGATGCATAAATGCATAAATTTGTTGTGTGGCGCCCCCTAGACTTAAGTCGCCGCGATGTTTCACATGTGATGACATTCATGTCTCTTACTGCTAAACTATTCCAGATATTTTAACGGTGATATTTGAGGAGGGTGAGAGGTGAAGACACTTCATTTGAAGGTCAAGGAAGGTCGTCCATAAGGTCGCCTAAAGGTCACGGTCACCTGAAGGTCGGCTCTGCCAAATACAATTTCTTATATGGTGCCCATCACGTTGCTATCATTCTGCAATGCTTTTTTTGCATGCTTTTTGCAAATTGGTGTTTTTCTTGTGCGCGCCGTTGGTACCCTGCGTTACCACCTGGCGCCACCTATATGTGTTAGTGTAGTGTGCTCTTACTTGACGCTGCTATGATAAAATTACAAATTACTGCTGTCTAGGGGTGATATGTCTTCGAATATAACTCATTAATTTTCAAGGTCATTGTATCATTTTCAAGGTCGTGTTTTGACTTTTCAAGGTCACTTGTAAGTTATGCTGATATTATCAATGTTTTGTGCATAAAATATTTATTGTCGAATTCGTGTTTTTCTGTGGTGTAAGTGGACTCTCTGATGTGCAGAAACTGCGTGAATTTGTAAGTTCGCACATGTCAAAATGGTGGGGACTAAAACAAGGAACAACTGGCAAATTTTTAAAAAACGTTTGCTCGCATAAAGCCGTCTGTTTCTAGTAAAATTCAAAATTGACGAATTTTTGTAAGAATATTTATCCGTAAGAATCATTTCGATGTGATTTGAAATTTATGAAAATTGAAAAATGTGTCCGAAATTTCGGACCAGTATTATGTGGTGATATGCCTGGCTTTGCAGTATTACGCAAACTGTTGTGATAAATGATTTTAAATTGCATCAACTAAGATTGGTTCTGCAATATCGTTCCAAATTACCGACTTTAATGAACCTGTGTCGATGGCACAGCGAAACAGACGGCGATTCGTTGAAACTTGAATCAGACTGGTTGAGATCCGGCAAAATCGCGTGACGGAAAAATGGCCCCTTTTCCCGACGAGATCTCAAAGTAATCTTTGTAGTTTTCAGCTTTGTATACTAAATAAAAAGTACCGGTAGTCAGGTTTCGGGTATTTTGCTCTGCTTTGCTTTCCGCTTGCTCTAGAGGCTCATTATCATAAATTTGCATAAATTGTATGAATTTCAACTTGTAATACACGTGTATTAAGATGTGTGTATTAAAGTAATTTACATGCGTAATTGAAACCGTGACAACTGACAGCACAGAAGTTTGTAAAATTTTGAATTGATGATGAAATCACTTTTGATGTGAATATCTTGTTGATTTCTGAGCAAATTTCGTTTAAATATTCCAGATCTTAAAAAATTTGGTCCTCTGGAGATATAACCTAGCTTCTGCCTCACTATGCGCTCGCTTCAGCACCGACACAAAAATGACGTTCCGCCATTTTTTTCATCATATAGTGTGTTCACATCGTTTTATATGTGTTTTTCAACCGTATTTCAGATAGAGCTCTTTTGTCTCAGGGAAATATGCAAGCAGCCATTTTTTTGAAACTGACTATAATATTAGCATAGGTTTCAAATTATTCAACTTGCATGACACTACAGCTGAGCGTTGAAGATAATGTGTGCATTTTGCCTAAAAAAGAATTCACAATTGCTGCTTGCGAACTTATACTGCCAAGATACGTTTTTGTTTTATATACTAGGACTCAGGAGTAAATGTCTTGGCAACAAGGTCAAGGTCATGGGTTGCCATGGTGATGGGTTACCATAGCAACAGCGGTTTCCATTGGGATTTATTCGGTGACGAAAAAGACATTCCTTCATATATGACGCTTTATTCGCATATTTTTCAACGCTTTAACGTCCGGATTTTTTTTATATAAAAAAAATCCCGGGCCCCTATTGTTTATTTTCTGTCAGATCATATCACAAAAGCTCAATGGTTGACGGCAATAAAACTAATCCTATGTCACATGATGCGTGTGGTCAAAGGTGATTGGTTGATATTAGGTCACATGACTCAATTAAATTAGCTCTATCTGAATACTAGTAATTCTGTAGCCAAGTAAAAAAACTTTAGAATGTATGCCTTCGCTTTAGTTGCTTGTATATTACTGCATTTATCTTGTTAAATTTAACTTTTTATTTATGATTAGTTAGTAACGGCTCTGCCAGGTGGCGCCTCGTTAAGCTTGCTTCGGGCGTACGCTTTGTAATTTAGAATTTGAATATAAATGTTTTTTGATTGGTCAGTTGATACGACACGTTTACACTCCAAGATATGGATGGTGGTGATTGTTTCATAGAAATGTGTAGCTTAGAATTGTTTATGTCCGTTGCCATAGTTACGTACGTGTGACTTTTCGTTGAGCTGTTGACGTGCGGAACATGCTGGCTGTAAATAATGTAAATATTTGCCAAATCTGTTGGTGGTCCCATGACAGTTACGGTCGCCACAAGTCAGTATAGCCGTGTTGTGTTGCCGTGTTTGATCATGCTTTTCATCGTTGCTATGGTACCTTGTTGTTGCTATGTATTCGTTGCTATGGGAACTGTTGCTATGGTTACCACAGTTATTGTGCCTCTGCTGGTTAGCTAATGTTTGTTTTCCATGATCTCCCATTATTCGGACCATCAAGATCTCGCGAGCTCATTTTCGTCGTAACGAAAAATCGTACAGTTAACGAGGCATAATTTCATTGGCAGAACGACTTCCAAAAAATTCCTGCGAAGAATTTCGCCTCCGTTTTGTTACCTATAGAACCATTGGGGAATGACAGCTGAATTCGTCCAATCTATGTTGTGTCAGGCCTCAATGTTCCAATAGGTGGCGTTCACGTTCTGCTTCAGCTTTTGTTATTGTTTACGTTTATGTGTTGATAACTTCGCTTGTAACATGACTGAACCATTTCCGGACCAATTCCCCATATGGTGGGGCAGCGCGTCATGGCGCAGAAGCCAAATTACATCATGATGCTGTTTTCAAGTGAAATGGCATTAAAATGTACGTCACGGCAAGGACTAATGGTCGTCCCGGTGTATTAACATTTTTGAGTGTTCCCTATCTGTGAGTGGTCCCCTGAAATTCCCAGATCTGCGCACTTCCGCCGAAATCGCAAACACAACCTCGACCTGAAACCAGCTGACGTGACACCATCCATGATTCAGCAGTGGTCGACTCTGACGCAACGTCGTCGGAGTCACTGTCGTGGGGTTCTCTGCGTCACGTCATTCAGTTTTAGACCGAGGTGTGTTTGCAATTCGGCGGAAGTGCGCAGATCTTTCTCGTTTACGTCAATTTGGGATTTGTCTATAAGCTGCAGTTTGACAAAAGGGGACACACCTGGATAAATTTTGCGCAAGTTATTCCTAAACAAGGGAAAACACTGACACAAACATTGGTGGATGTTACACCGGGACTTGCCCTGGTACGTAATGACGCCAAAGTACAGCCAGCACTGAAATGGCTGACGGAAGTAATTTTATGGCTGGCTACCAAGAAGTGTTGCACCTTTAATAGAATTTCAATTACAAAATTACAAATTTCGTCAGCAGTGAAGATTGAAACATTTGTCAAAAATCAACGATATTTTGTTGCATTGTTTCATAAAAAATTACCGGTACCCGTAATTGTCACCAGGGACTACATGTAAACCATGGTTAATAACTCTTGTCCGGTTGTCCGACAGGTTATCACGGACAAACGGCTTCAAGCTTAATCATACGCATAAAAAATTGCAAATTTTGAGAGGTTTTTGTTCGCCAAGTTGATGAGGGTGTTATTTTGTCTTTTAATGAGGAATTCCGCTGCGTAATGATTGAAAATTTACCACTTGTAAAAATAACACTGCGTGACTCACCTGCTCCTTGCGTTGAGAGCTTTTCACTGGAATCTGATAAAAATGACATTAGAGCCCTTCTGTATTGAATTTTACGGTGTTTTCAAAGCGTTAGGAGAATGCAGGTAGAGGTCTCATAGCCTCGTGAAGGTCCCCAAAATGCTTGCCTGATACGTAGCTAGGGATGGCCAATTCCGTACTCACCAGGGCCAATAATGCTATGGCTTTGGCCCTGACGGAAAAATCTAATACAAATACTTGCCTGCCACATGTAAGTACTTCAAAGAATCAAGGCCTAGTTTTCAGCACACATTGAAAAAACTGCAGGCAGAGCTCTAATGTATTCAGATAGAGCATAGTACCATTTTACACTACACTAACGTCGGAGGACGTAAGCACTTTCTGAATTCAATACAGTGAGGCTTTAAATGCAAATTACATGGACATGTAATTTTGTAATTCTCACAAAAGTAAACAGAAACAACAGAAAAATTGAAAATTTCCCTATAATGATGTTGATAAACGCTAATCACTGAATTAATTGCATGTTCCCATCATTTTCTTGGTGTGCTGTGAAACAAAAAATATGATCATCATTGGTTTGGCCTGAGTCATGTGTATTGTTTAACTTACTAGTATTGTGTGGTATTCATTCTTGAAGAACTGGGCTGAAGCGCCCGTTGAATTGATTTTTCCATAAAGTCCGAATTTTCGTTTCCATAGCAACTATTAAAAGCATAAATCAAATACGGGACACAAGGGTGGATCTTCAAAGAATTTACGTGTGGGGGACAAATTCATGTTTCGTTGGGACGTGATTTTGTCCTCCGTGATGCAGTATGGCCGACCACATGCCAATAGTAATGTATCCATGTAACAGTATATTTAATGAGGACAGTGGTCCTAATTCACAGATTCTGTCCGGTTCATGCTAAGTATGTCAATTTCACATGTGCATGTACGTGTACATTTCAATGGACATGTGTAATGGCATCCATGCTCTCTCTAAACTTACACTACAAACATTTCTGAAATTTTCTCTGTTTACAAAAGTAATGTCCACAAAAGGTTGTTAATTACAGCAGTCTTGTTGCCAATTACAGCAGACTTGTTGCTAATTACAGCTGTCCTGTTGGTAATTACAGTAGTCCTGTTGCTCATTACAGCAATCCAGTTGCTAATTACAGCAGTCATGTTGCTAATTACAGCAGTCTCGTTGCTAATTACAGCAGTCTTGTTGCTAATTACAGTAGTCATGTTGCTAATTACTGCAGTCCTGTTGCTAATTACAGCTGTCCTGTTGCTAATTACAGCAGTCTTGTTGCTAATTACAGCAGTCATGTTGCTAATTACATCAGTCTTGTTGCTAATTACAGCTATCCTTTTGCTATTAATTACAGCAGTCATGTTGCTAATTACATCAGTCTTGTTGCTAATTACAGCTATACTTTTGTTAATTACAGCAGTCTTGTTGCTAATTACAGCATGGGTGTGGTATCGCTGTCAATATCAAATACAATTTCAAGTTATCAGACAATTTTTCGGCTTTCATTTTCACCAAAACCTTTTCAAATATAGAAGACATTTTCAAGTTCCCTAAACTTTTTGATGTGAAATAAACTTCATGAAGACTACTGTAAACACAAGTATATGTGATATGGCATAGTTAACTTGAAATGGACAATATTATACCCGGTAATTCTTCTGTGTTGTGATTAATGTCGTCTGCCAAACCTGGACAGGTTCAATTTTTTAAGCCCCGAGGAAAAACCCTCAATTTAACAATTATTTAAAGGTTAAATAATTCTTCTAACGTAATTAAAGGCCAATTTTCCTTTGGGGTAATTTACGGTCAACTTGGTGCAAAACAAAAATTGATTATTAAAATTGAAAATTGAATTTAGGAAAAATTCATATTTAGAATGAAGAGGATTCGAAGAAATTTGTAAAATTCAGAAAATTGTTTGAAGTTTTAGGTGCCTTCTGTTGCTTTTAATGTTATGAAATTAATTAGGTAATTAACAAAAGTAATTAGTACCGTCTGCTTTTTCCACCAGCTTGATACTGTGTGATGATGGGGACTTGTCGCAAATTATCAATTGGTTTGAGGATTTTGATCAGAAATTAAAATCTCTTAAAAAACTGTTCAAATTATGTTAAAAATGGTCGATACCGAATTCTGGTCGGTAGATTGGTGACTCCTTGATGAAGGAGGAAACCAGAGTTCGCGGTGAAAACCTGTGCTGTCAAAGAGTCGCCCTCTCTATCACATGAAAAAAAAGGTCTGAAAAGGGATTGAACCCGCAACCTCAGGGGTGACAGATGGTAATGTTTCTACATACCACCTAACGGTCCTGATTGCCGGGTGGTCATCAGGTCCGCTAAGAAAGCAAGCGGCAGGTCCCGGGTTCGAATCCAGCCCGGGCCATATGGGATTAATCATCCCTGGCTCTTCACATCCGTCGCATGGGACAGTAAGCCGTGGTGCCTTGTACCTTGTGCCTTTACAAGGGCAAGTAAAAGACCCCATCCAAGTGAGGAACATGAGTAGCTTGAGATGACCTCTTCCATACTTACCAGGGCCAATAATGCTTTGCCCTCGGCCCTGACGGAAAAATACAATACAATATAACACAATACAATACAATACCCCAGCAGCCCTTCTTTATAATTTATCATACCGAGTTCACATCTATTCAAGTTATGGAAATAATCGGAAATATACCACAGCGACCATCAATAAAATGATAATTTGCGGCAATGCCCGACTTTATATGTGATAAATCAGCTGGTAGGATATCGGTCCAAAGTAAATTATGCATGAAACTGTGACTTAACCCTTAAACCTTTCCTCAATCTGGTCTAATCCACCGCCGGCCCAAGACCGATCCGCCGAAATCCACCAAAATGGACCACAAATGCTGCATATGAGCTTGTAGTCAGGTGACACTTAAAGGAGAACTGTATGTGATTTCCTAGCGGTATTTTGACTGCCGACATAAAGGGAGCCATCTAACTGCAGCAGTACGAACTAAAAAAACCACTGGAAAATGTACATAGTCCATCGGGTCCATTCGCCGACAACGTAGTTTCTCCCTGGTGTTGGGGAGTGGCGCGCACGGCGATGGTGGCGCCGGCTGTTGAGAAAAAGTGGAAATACCGGGCTCCTTTAACGGAGCACGGTATTGGACCTCAAATGCGGTATTTTACTGCTGATGTAGAGGGAGCCACCTAGTGGCAGTAAAACGAACTACAAAAATACATTACAAAATGTACGCAGTAAATCGGGTCAATTTGCCGACAACGTAGTTAGTCCCTGGGTTGGAGAGAGGCGCAATGGCGCCGACTGTCGAGAAAATGTGGCAATACCGGGCGCCTTAAACAAGTAGGCCTATGTTGAGGAAAGGGTTAATACGAAGCTTATGGTGCAAGATGGGGAATGTGCTGAGATTGTAATTTCACCCAGAGAAGACTAGAGAATTTAGTGTAGATTGCATGTAAATGAACTACAATTCTCTGATCTCCTGGGGTGAATTAAATTTGATGTCTTTTCTAAGATCGTTTAAAGATAAATAATGTTGAACAAATAGTTTAAAATGAAGATTTTGCAGACAAATCACTTGAACTTGACTAATTTTGAAATGTTGATTTTTGTGCAGCGCTAAATGAGGCATTTTTAGCTCAAAAGTTAATATTTGGTGATTTAATGCACAGCAGGAGGAAACCAGAGCCCCCTGGACGCCTCTGTTATCCAAGGTATCACCCGTTCTATTACATCGAGACAAGTGCTAAACTGGGAATTGAACCCACATTGGTGACTGGTGTTGATGGTTGCACTACCCCACTCTGACAACCCTCAACTGTGTGCATTTTGAGGTGAATTTCGTGAAACGAATTTGAGTTTTTTCTCTGAAATGAAGTCAGTTTGTAACATGCTTTGAGAAATCGTCCTTCGTTCCAATCGCCGTTAGTTCCATTCCGCATTTTATGATGGCTCCACTAACTATATCGGAAAAATGTAGGTGGCGCTGTGAGGAGTTTGTGTCCTTCGGTGTTCTTGTAGTTAGTACATAAAAAAAACTTCTATATTAGGCGAAATCTGTGAATTAGGGTCCGTGTCGATGTAGATGACGGCATGTGGTTGTGCATCTTTGAAGATCAGTTCGGGATTGGATGACTTTTTTTTGTGAATTTTTTAAAAGTCTGGCAGAAGTTTCTCAGGTGTCGAAAAATAATATTTACAAAGAATTATATATTGCCTGTCCGAGACTTTTTAAAAATGCGATGGTCGATGATGCGTATCGGCTGAGAAATCTACCTCATGTGTTTATTGATATAATATCTCAAATCATATTATTATTATAATTATTATTAATTATATTTACTGTGGATACTAGTAGATTTTAGGTGTCGTGTATGTCGCTTGTAATATTGATCGATAGTGTAGTGCGAATCCACGTGGTGGCGCTGATTGGGAAATAAATTAAAAAACTGCGGTGTCCTTGCATCTGTCCTGTTGTTGGCGAGAAATTTTGCCATAAAATCCTGCGGACAAGTTTTCCTAAACTTCTAACGAAGAAATACATTTTGCAGTTCATTTTATAGCGGTATGTACCTTTGTCAGTACTGGTACGCTACTGAACAAAATATGTTTGAATATTTAACATTTCAACAAAAAGTGGTTTTCATCTTCGAAAAATCCAGAGTTGAAATAACATTTTCTGATGTCTATTATTATTACTCAATGAGGAACCGGCGTGCCGTTTATCCCGACAGGTCGGCGCTGCGAGCAGTGTGACCGAAACGACGTCTAGGTGTTGGCCTTGGTCGATGACCTTGCATCATGAAAAATGAGCTGTACATTTTCCCACAGGAATAATGAGATAAAGATAAAAAAAAAGACCAAAAAATGCAGAAATTTTCATCTCCTACAAGACGATGTAAATTTTAATGCCAGGCGACCGAAACAAAAGGGTTGTTTTCACGCCAGAAATAAGCAGAAATAACGTTAGAAAAAAGAAACTTAGGTCGCACAGCTCGCAGCGCCACGTCGTGACGTTAGTTCCTCCGGTTCTCCATTTAAATCTTGTCTGCAGTTTATCCGGTTCCCCATTTAAATCTTGTCTGCAGTTTATCCCCATTCCTCATTCTGCCAATGTATAGTAAGTTATTATAATTAGCAAAGTGGTCTATTCCTGTTGTCAAATGCTTCCAACTGTCCTGTAATTATACATGTTCCCGGCCTAGAAGTGGTGTGTTATACATATTCCCGGCTGAGAAAACTGTGCACGCTTGCCTTCTGTACCGAGGGAAGTTTCAATGAATACTTCAGTGATTCAATTGGTTAAAAATTTTTTGATTTCAGATAAAATCAATTTTTATTCCGTAATCTTTTGTGCTGACACCTCACAGTAGGCAGAAAGTCATGTATGTTATTTTGAAAATTTATCTAAATTATTTGCATATTTTTGCATAGTAATGTGGGTCATCTGTTCAACCTTGATTATGATTGGTCAGGGTCACTCAAAGGTCAAGGTCATTAATCTGTTCAAGGTCAAGGTCATATCTTCATTCAAAATGTCCAATCCTGTGAATTTATTTGAATTTTGTATTTCGCCACATTTTCTCAAATCATTTGTAAAAATAACGTATGTTTGTATGGTGCTATTGTTTGTTTAAAACATACCAATGCCATGATCCTGAAGGAGTATAAAATTGTGCCAAATAATGGAAAATTCTTAATTTTAATCACCGTCGCTGCCACTGTTCGGTGATTAAAAACAAGTCTGCACACGGTGATCACAGTTGTTGCAGATATCTGCACGCGGTGATCTCAGTTGCTGCAGATATCTGCACATGGTGCGGCAGATACATGTGTTGCAGATATCTGCACACGACGATCACGGATGCTGCAGATATCTGCACGCGGCGATCAAGGTGTTGCAGATATGTGTGCGTGGTAGTCACCGGTGCTGCAGATATCTGCGCTTGGTGATATCAGGTACTGCAGATATCTGCACACGGTGTTTACATGCACGGCAGATATCTGCACGAGGTGATCACAGGTGTTGCAGATGAGATGTGCTTCTAAATTTGAGAATATTTGGCGAGATACGCTTTCTGAAAAATCACATTTATGAAAAGTTGGCCTGCATTGGTCTTGATTTCTGCACTGCAGTTCTGCAGCTGGTTTTGTTCTTTATATTCGGATATTTTGCAGATAACTTATGTTTTGAAATTACCAACATTTCTTCTGTCCTATGAAATGACTGTGACTCTCAGCTACCGTATTTTTTCCTGCTCTCTTCCATTAAGAATAGAAGTCAGTGTTTCCCAGTTGATGTCTTTTAAAAATGGGGTAGTAAAGGGGCCATATCTGTTTATTGGTCAGCGGTAGGGGCCAAAGTCGGCCCCTTGCTCCAAGAGTATGTACCATTGGTCCTATGTATAGACTCCTGATTTCTTTATTCACCAATGTCGACTTCCTTATGGACATAATTTATGATAATTATGTACATAATGTATGTTAATTAATGGAAATTTCTTCACATTGTCGTTCCTTTGTCTCTCCTATTTGTGTAGCAAACAGAACATACCGTAATCAATTCACGAGAAATGATTTCTGACTCAAAAAATGAGCAAATCAGTTATTCCACATGACATTGTTCCTTTTACCCTTTTACAGTGAAGGCAAAATTTGCCAAAATAAAAATATGCGAAAAACTGTGACATGCCCCTGAAACCTATCACATAGGTATTCATTGGAAAGCTCTCAGTGAGTACTTTCCAATGAGTACCTATGTGACAGGGTTTCTGTGGGAATTAAGGAGGTTTAGCACATTTAATAAAATTGCCCTTGTCAGTGAAATTATAAAAAAAACAAGAAATTTTGAACTTGTAATTAAATATCTTGGCACATAAATTACTGTTTATCAAATTTCCACAAAATTTGGAGAGGCAGGAAGGTAAAAAACAGATGAACGCATAAAACTGTTCTTTTAACCCCCAAAACTATGGCACCGGTATGTTGAAAAACATGACTAATCCTTATATACATGTATGTTTTATGTATACTCTGGTTGCCTGGAAACCAAAAGTCCAAGGTCAGGTGACCAGAGGTCAAAAGTCAGTGGCACCGTTTGACCTTGAGGGCAAGTAGATACTAGGCCTAGGCCATGGTAGCAAAAAGCCTTGCATGTGACCCTAGTGCTATGAGTTCGAATGCACCCAAATACTCAGCTTCCAACTAGAACCTAGCTTGCTAGTACGCGTAGACTATTTATAAAATCATTCCATTGCGAACTCGTATTTTGTGATTGTCTTTCAATGCTGCTACCGGTTGATCACAAGGCCCAAAACATAAGAACCATGTGACACGAGGTCAAGGTCATTCTAGCCATAGGGGTCACGGTCATTAAGTTTTTCAAGGTCAGATGTATTTTTCTAAGACATGCTGGCCAATATAGGTCAAGGTCAAGGTCATTCTGGCTCAAGGTCATGGTCATGTTGGTCAAGGTTTTGCACATAATTTGTTTAGCAGAGGTAGAATTATTCGATGGTACAGTAATTTATTCAACAAAAGTGGAAAGATATCAATTTATTTGACTAGTGATCTCGGATAACGTTATGAATATTTGTTCCAGGCATTTGTTCAGGGCAAACTTGAATTGTTAAAAGTTGACAGTGTAAAATTCATCTTGTATATCTGTGTACCCTCATTTTCATGCTGTCTGTCCCCTCTGTTTTGCTCTGAATGTCAACTTATGGGTCTTAAATGACCAACGCCGTGCATCTGGCTTCATTCTGAATTTTAGGGTCTAGAATATATTGGACTTAAGGATCAGTGAGTCTGAAACGGGCCACTGAAAAATTACGGAGGTGATTTTCGTCGTAAAGATGATCAATTCGGTGATTAAATTATAAATTATAATCAGGAAGTAATTAAACGGTTAATACAAAGGTGAATTAATTAGGAAGCAGTTGATTTCAAGTAATTAATGATATGTTTGTAATAAATCGGTGAATTTATTGACTAAATCATTGAAATAAAGAGGAGTCTTTGCGAATTATTGGGAAAAATTAATTATTGTATTCATAGACCTACGTGGTATCTTAGCTGTGAAAAAAACCCAATCATCAGATGTGTATATTGTTAATTATGCCTATTTATTCGTATTGTCGACACAAAACTACCTCAAACCACGTCCCAGTCGTGACGACAACGTCTCATTGGCCGCTGAGAAAAGCAAGTTCACCTGACGACGAGAATTTAAACGAGCACAAAATGTTTTATAAATTCTGATTGGGTGATACCCGTCTACCTCATTCGACGAAATTTCCCTTTCGTCGCTTTTTAATGCTTTTCTGACCTGCCACCAGGGGGCATTGTATGATCTACCTCAGCCTCTTTATGGTGTTGCGGTGGGCGTTGTCGTACGGACTGGTGACAAAATGGCGGCGTGAGCTGCCCGGGGTTCATCGTTGAATATCTCGAGATGACATCCCAGCGTTTGACAAGTGCATGATTTCATAATTCCATTGTATAAATACAATTTTCATCCCTGTTTATCATTGCTTAAGACTAGCTGGCTTCTGTGCCCATTCCACGTCACATGACCCATGGACAAGGCTGAGCTTGGTCCGTACGAGTCAACTAAGGGAGTAAGAAATAAAAGTGGAAAATAAGAAGTGGGAAATTTTGGAATTTGCGTGAATTTTTCAATTTCTCAGATTGGGAGAAATTTTTTCCCATTTTGAGAAATTTTCTCATTTTGAGAAATTTTCTTAAAATGACATGACATTTTGTCTGATTTTTCGGGCGAGATTTCTCAAAATGGGAAAAAATTGTCTCCCAATTTGAGAAATTGGAAAATTTGCACAAAATTCCAAAATTTCCCACTTCTTCAATTATTTTCAACTATTATTTCTTACTCCCTTAACTATAACTACCAGTACATGTACTTGTTCAATATTTCTCACTATTTATGTCATGGCTGTTTTTGCGTTTCAAGTTAATGGGACCATACCTCACTGTCTCTCAATAGGTGGCACAAGTGGCTAATACTATTGAACTGAAAGTGACATCCAGGTCCTGATCAATTTCGTACGCAAACTGCGTCCATTGTTTGGAACTACCTGGTTGCGGTGTGCTGCACTCTCTCGTAGTTAAGCGGCCCATACACATTCAATATTATTGCACAATATGAGGATCAAAATGGGCAATATTATTGCCAATCTTCTACCCTTCATGCCAGAAGCAAATGACCGTATGTTGGGCGCCCAATATTGTGCAATAATATTGCACATGTCCCAATATTGTGCAATAATATTGCACATGTACGGGCTGCTTTATGATCCCCATTCCCTGGCAGAGATGAATAGCTTAGTAAATGCTTTTACTAAAGTTTTGTACTGGGTCCTGTAATGTATTTGTACAGCAGATAAAAGTAAAAGCATTTACTTGTTTTTATTCGTACTACCTATTGGCTGAGGGTCTTTACTTTGGAAGAAAATTTGCACTGGTCTAGGGGCTTGGAATTTTAAATGCATTTCTCCCAAATGTGGGGAATATGAATTGTTAACACCAGGTGTGAATTAATGTTCACATGTTTAGACAGTGAATTAGTGTTCACATAACACCAGGGATCTGTTTCATAAAGTGACTTTAAGCTAATGGTACCATTAACTCAATGCATTTTCCATTTGGTTAAAGGTACCATTAGCTTAAAAACACTTTATGAAATAGGCCCCTGTTGTTACAGTGTATCTGTTCACATAGTATTCACCAGGTGTTACTATAGACTGGTCGCCTGTCCACGAGCCACTCCCCTTATACTCGTATTAGCGGAGCGCCTCGAGGGCAGGGGACCAGTCTGGTGTTGGTAAATAAATAAGAACATACATTGTATACCACCACAGGACTGTGCCAGAAATATTTTTGAGCATACTATTTTCTTCAAAATCAACAAAAACGTCATGAAATTAAAGAAAATGGCCCTTTTCTGTTCCTTTGAGGGTACTGTACCCTTACTATACCCTTAGTACCCTCTCGCGGAAACACTGCACCTGTTCAACACACGAGTACAGTTTGAACTTTTGTGTCCTCAATAGAGGGGTGTCCCCCTGGCAGAGGTGTCCACTAAGGGAGGGTCCACAAAATAGTGGGGTAAAATGAAATTGCATTTGGTATTATTTTTCCTTTTCTCAATTCTTCAAGTGGTGGTGGTTTCCAGTCTGCGTCCTAAACAACACATCTACCTCGTAGCCAGTCTCAGACAATACAGGGTGTTCAAAAAATAACCCCCCGAAATGACACGATTGTTCATTCACTTCTCAGGGGGTTGGGCATTATTTTTTAAACGGTCTATAGCGTATTATGCGGTAAGGGACTTGAGTATATTTTCTTCTGACCCTCAGCCATTGCCAACTTTTGCTTTATTCAACCTTGGAGGAATTATACTGACACTGTCAGTATAATTCCTCCAAGATTCAACAGAATTTGATTGAAAATTGCCAAAGGTGTGATCACGTCTTAGAAAGAACAAGAGCCAGGGTTGATAAGAAAAAAACACGTGTTCTGGTTAGAAAAAACACATGTAAATGTTAACAATTGGTTGCTGTGTCACATCGTTCGACTGCTTCTCTTTGCCATGTTATTGTTCGCTGTCATACGCTTCCAATTTCTTACACAAGGTGGCGCTTCCATCGCAGTTCCTCCAATGATATGTACATTTCATATTTTGTTTCCAGTGTACCTGTTGTTTATTTCACCAAACTTTAGATTTCGTAATTTAAAGGTGCACGGTATGCGGTCTCTTACCGGTATTTTGACTGCCAACGTAGAGGGAGCCACCTAGTGGCAGCAGTACAAACTACCAAAAAAAAAGATTACAAAATGTATACGTAGTTACGTCGGGTCCATTCGCCGACAATGTAGTGGTCCCTGGGATTGGAGAGTGGCGCGCATGGCATGGCACCGGCTGTCGAGAAAAAGTGGACATACCATACACCTTTAAACAGTTATCACTCTGGCTCAGTTGGTTTTCACACTAAAAATATGACGTTACTACAACCTCGTTCCAATGGTCCTCCTCCAAAAATACAAAATGCAAGGGCTAGTGTTACGATAGAAAACAAGCTTGGATGCAGGCTGAAAAATGCACGCTAAAAATGTGCGTTAAATGCCGTCTTTTTCAATTGCGATTTGACGTTGGCACTGAATGTTTGGTAAAATCTTTAAGCCTTGACACCGATTCGTTGAAATGAGATCATGCAAATGTGTATGTCATAGTGTACTCTAGTTCTAGAGATAGTTCGAAACATGGACAACTGTCAACTGGTAGTTAGTCAGTCACTCACTGGGTGGAGAAATTTGTAGATGACACTCGTAGCGCCCTCTTATTTTGTACATCGTCATCATTTCATCGGGGTTATCGATAGAGTGTGCTCCGTTCCACTTGAACTTGGACCAATCTGTGTGTATGGGCGCTGTACATAATGTACAGCCGACTCACTCCTTGTTCCAGTGCAGGTCACTCAGATACTATACCGTTCAAACTTGAGTTGAGATATGTGTGCACTCAATGTACATAATGCACAGTGGTTTGGGCTCAAGTTAGACTGGTTTCAACCTGTTTCATCATGTCCGTAGGTTTGTAATGTATTTTCAAAATCGTGAAGTGATCGTGACATAAAAACCAATAAAATAATATCGTTTGTTTGTGTTTTTAATTTCACTAGAAAGTTGGGATTTTTCCATGTTGGGCGCCGCTTCACTTATGGCGCACACCTGGGACCAACCCGGCGCACACCGGGGACCAAAATCATGCGACCACCGACGAGACTGGCGACCATGACGTCGCAGGCAACCGTCGCGCGCCACAGGGACTTGAGGCATGCATGGCGGNGGGGGGGGGGGGGGGGGGGGCGGGGGGTTCTGAGGTCCAATTTTTAGCACCCCACGGACAATGCCCTGACCCCTGGGTAACACACCCCAGAAATACATACAGGCCTACATATTTCTGGGGCTGGTGTGTTTCCCGGGGGTCAGGGCATTGTCCGTGGGGTGCTATTTGGACCTCAGAAACACCCACCACCCCTGCCATGCATGCCTCAAGTCCCTGTGGCGCGTGCGAGGTCGCTCGCCGATCACACTTGCGACCATTTCAGTGAACCATCCCAATCGTCTTCGACTCGGAAGCTTTCGGCAACCTTCGGGCAGCCATTATAAGCACCTCGTCCGTATATAGCGGATTAAGTTCGACCACTATATGGTCGGTGAACAGGTCAGAAGTGATGCAGTTATGTAGCGTTGCGCATACTGGAAATAGTTCACACATAATTTTTTACTTAACTGATGTTTGTTTACATAAAATGAGTTATTTCGCAATGAATATAAAATACAACAAGAGCACTGCAAAGCAGTACATATGCCCCGACTTGAAGTGAAGAAATATCAGGGTGTTATGACCACGAACTGTGTATGTATCTATTGATGTCATAGCAGTTTAACTCCAGTGCTGATGATCCCACGACTATCGGTAGTTGCATTATTGGTGAAGTAAANAGTATTAAAGTATTCAGTACTCCGTTCAGTTTTTGTGTTTTGGCTTTCGGCCCCCTGGTGGCAAAGTGGAGAATCAGATTTGGACGATTCTTTCACACGACACACCGTTGGCTCATTGTACATCCCGCACCAAATATCAACCCAAAATTTTGAGTCGTTCAGAAATTACAGAGCGGAAGGGAACTTATGTGGTTTTTACAAAGCGCCCCCTACGCTACAGGGCTGAAAAATGAATTAAATTGAAAACCCGTACGATGTTATGTAGGCCTACCCTTGCTAGATGAGCGTACCATAAAAATTTCGTGAAATTCCATCGAGTATTAAAGGAGTAATTGCAGTTTTTGTGCTTTGGCTTTCGGCCCCCTGGTGGCAAAGTGGAGAATCGGATTTGGCCGATTCTTTCATGCGACACACCTTTGGCCCGTGATACATCCCTCCACCAAATATAAATCTAAAATCTTCAGTCATTCTTAAGTTATAGACCGGAAGGGACTAGTAGCGGCGAGCACCGAGCGGCATAGGCGGACGGACGGACGGTATTTTCAAGTCCCACGCCGAGGGCTCCGGGGGACAAATATGAAGTGACTGTTGAAAGTGTTGAGTCTACATGTAACTCACAAATGACTCTCTAGCATCCCTAAGTTATGATACCAGTCCATGCAAGAAAATTCGAAATTAAAATGCACACAAACAAGTATTTCCTCTTGCACTACAGATTTTGCCCAATGGATATGGCAGGCAGGGAAATAACCTAGGGCCTAGGCCTATCCATGCCTGAGCCAATCATGATATGGAAAATTTTGGGCCGTATTCAAAAAGTGTGTTTAAAACTCAGACGCTTGTAACTCCGTCAAATGCATGGTGGAAGTGTGTGCATTTGGAGAAGTTACACGCGTCTAAGTCTTAATCGCTCGATGATCACCCTTTTTTTTTGAATACGGCCCTTGCCTTACCTCGACCTCTTCTATTCTACCAACTGACCATCCTCCCACAGCAGGGCTTTGGTCTCGTTCCTCTTCATGTGACGTGAGTGGATGTGCTCATGAGTTGTGAGGTGAAAACTCCTGCCTGCCTGCTGTGGGAGGATGGCGGCTGGCTGACACTGGATGGATGGATGGAGCAGACAATCTTCTACATTTATCCGAAAAGTGCAACTGTTCAGTCAGAAGTAGTTTAGTTTTTGATCCACTTTGATTTGGGAATTTTCCTGTTGCAGAACATCCTATATAGGTAGTGTAGTGTGTACATACCCAACAGACAGTGATCTAGCTACAGTATCGGCACATTGAAATGGAAAGCTGGCCAGGCTATGAATCAAGAAAGATGGCCATCCTCCTCCCATGCATTGGCCAATACATGCACACTCTCATGCATGCAGGCATGTCAAATCACGACGGTGTGTGTGCAGATTTTTGTGTGGGCAATAATGTCATGTCATGGGATTGCCAACACAGTCATAGGCCTTGATCTGTGGCCAAACATCGTAGAAATCTCGTAAATAAACCATCACAGGACTAATCAACTACATTTTGATACTTACCAGCAGTAGGCCTAACCCACAAAATTTCAGCAATAAATCAGCCCGAAACGACACATGTCATCACACTCGGCCAATTCACCACCAGCAATCACCACGTGTGTTTGTTTATGTTCGCCAGCAGGAAGCGGCTTCACTGTATCAATCCGCCGTACCAAAATAACTGAACGGAATTCGTTAAAATAAACAACCTTACAACTCTGTATGTTTTTTTTTATTAAATGTGAATGCATTTTCTCCAAATTGAATCACTTAGGACCGTTTTAGGTCTTCCATGGAGGGACTGACGCGACTGACTGACTTACTGACTGACTGACTGACATGGCTGAAAAGGCTCACCAAGTCCAAGTCACTGTGTCAATGCCTTGAAAATGGGTAGTGTAGTAGTAATAAATATCCATAATAATGAATGTCCCCCAAGTTTTCAAGAGGTTGATCATGAAAATAAGTGCTCTTAGGAGATCAGAGATGAAATAATTCGGAGATTGGTCAACATGGTCAGGAAGTCAGTGATGAGCATCTCACAATTTTTCACAAAATGATCAAAGGATTCCTCTAATTAGTGAGATATTTGGGAAGTGATGAGCATATTTTCACAATGATTAAAGGATTCCTCTCATTATTGAGTTATTTAGGAGATTATTGAGTTATTTAGGAGATTGGTCAGTGATGAGCATCTCA